>PVHP010019096.1:0-32285 GCA_004024765.1 Zapus hudsonius
GCTGCTGGAGAGCCCCTTCTGCTCTGGCCCAGGGGCTGGGGAGGAAGGGGGGGGCCCGAAATCAGGTCCAGCTGGTGACCAAAGTTTGGATCCCAGCTGAAGAGATCAAACCTTTCCGAAGAGAGTCCTGGCGACGCTGTTACTCGTCCGCCATCTTGCTCCGCCCCTCGACTTTAGCTAATCTTTGTAAGTCATTTATTTATTTATTTATTTATTTATTTATTTATTTATTTATTTATTTACTTGAGAGAGAGAGAATGGGTATGCCAGTGCTTCTAGCCAGTGCAAACGAATTCCAGACACATGTGTCACCTTGTCACTTTCTGTATCAAACTCAGGTCCTTCTGCTTTGTAGGCAAAGACCTTAACCACTAAGCCATTTCTCCAGCCCAGACGAATTTGTTTTTGTAAGTCTTATATTTTTACCCTCGATTTAAAGTTTCATCACTAGCAAGCTTCATATTTTATATTCTCTGAGTGCATTATTTATATGCTGCCTTACCGGTCCTTCATTCCCTTATCTGTTCAAATATTTATGAAGTATCTACTAGAAGTCATGCTAAGGCACAGCAGTCAACCAAAATTCAGCTGAAATTTCTGATTCTCTTTATAGTCCAGCCAGGCTTGGTGGTGCAAAACCTTTAATCCCAGCACTCAGGAGGCAGAGGAAGGAGGATCACTATGAGTTCAAGCCTACCTTGGGACTACATAGTGAATCCCAGGTTAGCCTGGGCTACAGAGAGACCCTAACTCAAAATGCAAAAGAAGAAGAAGAAGAAAGAAGAAGAAGAAGAAGAAGAAGAAGAAGAAGAAGAAGAAGAAGAAGAAGAAGAATTTATAGTCCAATGTGGGAGGTAGATAACAAAGGAACCCCAGAAATTTGTAGGCCTGGTGGCATAGACCTGTAATTTTAACTACTCGAGTGACTTAGGTAAGAGGATGTTACAGAGCAAGTTCAAGGATAGCCTGGGCAACTTAGTGAGACCCTGCCTCAAAAAAATAAAACAGGAACAAACAGGGCTGAGGATATAACTCCGTTCTAGAGTGCCTGGTGCTACCCAAACTAAAACCAAAGCAAGCCAGCAACCTGTCAACCTAACAATTGGCCATCTGATGTTAGATACTTAAGAACAACACACACACTCACACACACACATACACACACACACACAGAGAGAGAGAGAGAGAGAGAGAGAGAGAGAGAGAGAGAGAGAGAGAGAGAGAGCTGGGGAGAAAGAATTCTTCCTCAGAAGAGTCAGAGTCTGAGGGACAGGCCAGTCCTAAATGGGAATTGTTAGGGAAATTTGTCATGAGTAGAAAGAAACTCTAAATATAAATGCCCACACATGGGACATATTGTGTACTCTGGGTATAGCTAGGTAGCTATAGAGAAGGAAAGATTGAATGTTAAATATCGATTTTTGATTAACATTGTAAGTACAGACTGCTTGGAAACTGAACTGAAGCAGAATAGACCAGTTGTTAAAGTGTCATTGTTAAATTTTAAAGCACATCCCGCCTCTTCTGTGGCCCATGGACTGAAAGTCCCAGGAGCAGTTGGGGGCTTTGTGTCCCCCAGCTTGGTTAGAAGGAGGAAAGTAGATGTAACATGGCAATGGAGCTAGTGACCTTACTACACAATAGCCAGGGAGTCAGCAGTTTGAAAAGGTCTTTGAAATTGTTTCTTCCCAGTGCTCAGCCTTCTGACCCCCACCTTGGACACACTAACACAATCTGCTTCTGGAAAGTTCCTGATTTGCTTGCCTGCCCCCTTTTGCCTTGGTGAAGAGCATATAAGGAAAATACCAATTGGGTTCAAGGGCACAGTTCTTTGAGCAGCTGTGGTCTCTGGGTCTGAATAACTCTCCTCTCTTCCACTCATACTGGTGTTAGAGTCATCATTCCAGAGGTCCTCCTGCTTCAGCTACACAACCTGAGGAAAGAAATGCCCTTGGGGAGTTAGTGGGAGAAGATGTGGTTGACATTGGATCTCACAGGCCATGCCAAGACGGAGATGATGGATTTTCATTCCTGGGAAGATACTTCGAGGCTCTGAGTTGAAGAGTGAAGTGATTTGCCTGTCACACATTTCACTAGAATCTCTGACTAGTATGGAGACAATAGAAGAACTGGAGACTAATTAGAAAGCTACTGTGATAACCTGGGAAGAGATGAAAGGTACTGGAGTCTAGACCTATCAATCCTTTTCTGAAGGTTAAGACCAACCACGGATGTTATTAGATTGAAGCAGTTATATAAGACAGAGCATACAGCTGGGCAATTCCTGTTTTCAGCCCAACTATATGGTTAAATGATGGAACAATTTACAGAGAACGGGATGATAGAAGGCTGGGTTGGGTGACAGGGTTCAAGAGACTTCAATTACGACAGGACATGTTAAGGTGAGATGCTCACTAAGTACCATCAAAGTAGAGAGGTTGAATAGGAAGTTGGATATATAAGCCAGGAATTAAGTGCAGGGTTGAAGGCTGTGGGTATTAATCTGGGAATTTCTTCCTATACATGTTGTGTAGCGCTATGGGACTAGACAAGGTCACATGAGAGGTGACTTTAGACATAAAAGAAAGGAAGCATTAAAAACGGAGCCCTGAAACATACCAACATCTGTACCTAGGGAAGAACTGGGGAGTCCCACGTGGGAGACAGGCGAGGAGGAGGAAAGCCTGGAGGGTGGTCCAAGAGAAACCAAGGGAAGAGAGAATTTTCAGAAGACAGGCGCAGGTCTTCATCTTAAAAGTCCACTGTGGTTATGAAAAATACTATTCAAGGAAGCTAGGTGAAAGGTACCCAGGAGCTCTCTGAACTATTTTTGTAAGTTCTCTGCAAGTCTCCAAGTATCTCAAAATAGACGTTCAAAAGAGTTCAAAGTAGTTTGAAGAAGGAAGCAAACGTCTTGCTATGAAGTCAGTGCGAACAGGACTTGAAGGTCATCCTATAATTTGACAACATGGTTACCATGACGTGTGTATCTTGGGGCAACTTCATGGAAGGGCGAGAAGAGAAGTTTGTGGTGGAAGTATTCAAGAGAAAATGGGAAATGAGGATCTCGACATAGTGAGTCTAGGTAATTTTTAGATTGTGTTAATAATTTTTTAATGCTAAGAGGCAGCAGAGAAATAGTGTAGCCAGGGTGCCAATGGAGCCCAAAGAAAAATTTCAATTACAGGTGAAATTGAACACCTTGTGACTTACATCTGTACACAGCACTTAGTTTATTGCTCATTTTTAATCTTTTAAATCACTAAATTCTATATGTGCTCATGGCCTTACATTTTTCCTTGCCACTCATGCTCAGTCATAGTTTAATTAAATCCATTAAAATTTGTTCTCGGGTTTCACCTGGTCAGTGTTTTACATGATTCAAAGTGTTGGCTTAGCTGGGTGTAGTGGTGCTCGCCTTTAATCCCAGCACTCAGGAGGAAGAGATAGGAGAATTGTCATGAGTTCAAAGCCACCCTGAGACTACACAATGAATTCCAGGTCAGCCTGGGCTAGAGTGAGAGCCTACCTCAAAGAAACAAAAAAGTGTTGGTTTAGAATGAACTTTCCTAGGCTGTTTTCTACTCATGACAATAAATTAGCTAACTTTTAATAGTTCCCAAAACACCAAGAATGTTATCATTTTTGTAGACTTGTGGTTCAAATCTATGTACTGTGTACACATGCTTGTGATGTACACGTGTCTTTAATACCTAATCAGCAAGATGTGTTTAGGAACCCTTGTAGAAGGACTGTTTTTCTAGGGGGATGTGGTATATGTATGCTGTGTTCGTCTCATGACAAAGGAAGCCAGAGCCCTCTTGCTTGCTGTGGTTATGCCTAACTTCATAGGCTGACTCATTTCTGCGGTAGCTTTATAATTTTGTATCTCAAAAGATCACAGATCCTAAATTCTTCTCATTGTCTCTTGGGCACGTCTTGCCAACACTTTTAACTACAGTGAAACAGTCATGGCAGAGCTGGTCTTTTGACTGGCCGTGCACACAGTTTGCCCCAGTGGAGTACAGGAAACTACACAGAGACCTCCCCCAGAAAGATCCAGCAACAGCAAGAAACACCCTATTCCACCAAGCATATTAAATGGAGCAAACAGACCTCAGAGCCAACAGTTTAATTATCTTACAGGGAACCAAGCAAACCTTGTTAGCGATTCAAACCACTTATCAAGAAAAAGAAAAGCTCACCCCCAAACTTTACACAGCTTCACCCTACAAAACCAAAGGTGTCATAAGATTGTGTTTGCTTTGTCTTTAAATGTCCGAACCATCTCAACATAATCAGAGTTAACTAAAACTTGAGGAACTTTTAAATGCCTTTTACTCATCTCTTAGCTAGTCTGACCGTCTCCCTTGCCTAGATGACTCATACCCCTTTACTTAGGTTTGGGGAGTGGTTGTGTGTGTATGTTGGGGGCTGGGGGGAAGTTTTAGGGTCATGTTTCTAAGCAAGTCAACTCACTAGTGCAAGATTGAACCTCAGTCCAATCCAGAACTTTATAAATCATGATATATTTATGTCCCTCTCTGCAGGCCTTCAGCTCATTTCATATATCGCTGAATGTGTAGACAAACCTTAAGAAGATTTTCAAATGTTTTAATTTGCATAACTGGTGTTGTAGTATCAATTCATTTAATCTGTTATGGTTAAAATGTATCAGGAGATTGTTACAAGTGTTTCTTATACACGTGCTCATATAGTAAGGTGTTCATGGTATACCATTGTCTCCACCCTCATATTTGATTTCTTCACTCCTTTCTTAGTGGACACTTAGGTTCACTCCAACCCTTTCTTCAGGGTTGTATCCTCACGTATGACTCCATATGGCATCCACCCAGAAAGAACACTACTGGATTATACAGAAAATATGCATTTCACTTCACAAACTACTGCCGCGTTGCTCCTCAGAACTCATACGTCCAATTTGCACACCCAGCAGAAGGTGTGAGCGTTCTCACTTCTCTCCATTGTCATCCTCAACTGTGGTCCTACGACTTCACAATTCATCAATGTCAAGTAGTTCTGTTTCTATTCACTCAGTTTTCTTCTTTGCAAACTGTCTTTTCTTTCCTATTGGGATTCCTATATTTTCCTATTGATTCCATAATTAATTGTAAGTTTGCAGGGATATTCTAGCATTAATAGTGCTATGACTTGAAGCCTCCACCATGACTCATGTTGAAATTCAATTTCCATTGTGAGGTTTGGGGGTGATTAGGTGTGAAGGCTTTGTATTCATCACTAGATTATCATAGATTCATGGACTAATGCCTTAGCTAAAGAGTGGGTGTGTTACAAGAGCAAGTTTGGCTCTGTCTCTTGTCCCTTTTACATTGTGATGCCCTTCATCACCTCAGGACTGCGTAGAAATTCTTCACCAGCAAGAACACACTTGTGAGATGCAGACCTTTCACACTGGGCATTCTTGCCTCCAGAACCATGAGCTGAACAGAGTTTGATTCTTCAGAAAATCACCAAGTCTGTGGTATGCCATTCTACCAACAGAACACAGATTAAAGCTAACATCTTGCTTGTTTTATTTTATTTTATTGAAGACAAATTCTTATTATATATATCCAGATGGGCTTCAAAATCACTGTGTAGACTAGGGCTGGCCATGAACGTCTTCTTGCCTCTGAGTACAGGGATTACAGGTGCAAATTATCACACCCAATTATTATAGGTTTTAAGAAGATATTTTTATTTATTTGCAAGCAGAGAGAGAAGAGAGACAGACAGAGAGAATGGGCTCATCAAGGCCTCCAGCCGCTGCAAACCGACTCCAGATGAACGTGGCACCCTTCACATCTGGCTTTACGTGGGCACTGGGGAATCAAACTCAGGTCGTTAGGTGTTGTAGGCAAGTGCCTTAACCACTGAGCCATCTCTCCGGACCTAATATGGGTTTTTAGATAGGATGATCACATGCAGATTTGTGCCCATTGGTCTGGTCTTAGAACGAAAAGTATACTCTGTAGCTTTCAAACATGACCTTAAATTAAGATGATGCAAAAATCTCCTTCAGTCCATGACGCTTCCACTAATATTTCCCTTGTTGTTGTTGTTGTTGTTGTTTTGTCTTTGGTATTTTAATACAGGCAAATCCATGGAGTTTTGTTTTATTGTTCATGCTTTTAAGGGTGTTTTCAGAAATATATTTTTCATATCCCTCTGTAAACTTTTGTTTCTGAATATAACAGGGAGTTGAAGTGCCAGAGACCTCAGAAACCTCAGCATAATGTTCTAAGCTTCCCTTCTACTGTCAGAATAGGGAAGAAGAGAACAGACAAAGACGTTGATTCTGTAGGAGATAAACAATAGAAAAAAAATGAGTCTTAAGGCTGGTCCTTTGAAAAGAATAACAAAATGAGCAAACTCTAGCTGGACTGACCGAGAAAGAAGGGGAAAGACTCAAAGTTGAATCAGAAGTGAGAGAGGACATTTTGCTATCAACCTTACAGAAATGACATGAGTTATGAAGGAATATTATTAGCAGCTGTGTGCCATCAAATGGCTCTGATGAAGTAAGCAGCTTCCTAGGAAGAGAAAACTACCAAGACAACTTGAGAAGAAGGAAGGAAGGAAGGAAGGAAGGATTAGAAATCCAATGAGGAACAAAGAACAGATAAAACCTTGAGTTCATGTTAATCTTCCAAAGAGTATAACTGATCAATTCAATAAATTAATGCTAACTTGTCATGGTTTGATCCAGTTGTCTCCCACAAACGAATGAATGTGTTCCGGGTAATTGATCCTCAGCTGATGGCAGTTTGGGTTTTACAACCTTCATATAGAGCTGTGTTGTTGGGGGCGGGCTTATGGGAGTTATAAGCCAGCTTCCCCTTGCCAGTGTTTGGCACACCTTCCTGCCGCTGTTTGCAGTGCTGTGGCGGAGGTGATGTCCACCCATCTGCTCATGCCATCGTTTTCCCTGCCAGGATGGAATCTCCCCTCGAGTCCGTAAGCCAAATAAACCCATTCCTCCACAAGCCGCTTTTGTTTGGGTTCTTTCTGCGCAGCAACTAGAAAGCTGACCGCAACATAACTTTTCAAATTTTCTTTTCCAAAAAATGGAAGAGAATACTTCCCAATTTGGTGACACCAAAATCACCCTGATGCTAAAAGCAGACAGACATCAAAAGAAACTTTGAACCAGTGTCTTTTATAAATTTTGACAAAAAAATCCACGACAAAAGATTTGCAAATTGAATTCATTAATTGTATTAGTTATTTTTCTCATTACTGTAACAAAATGCCTGACAGAAGCAACCTAAAAAGGAAGGGTTTATACTGGCTCACAGTTTTAGGGCCCAGTCCATCCTAGTGGGCAAGATTTTATGGCCAGAGCACATGAGGCTGCTGGTCCCATGGAATCCATGGTGAGGAAGCAGAGAGAGATAAATGCCTGTGCTCAGCTAGCTCCCATAAACCTATTCTAGAAACTCCCTCACAGATACGTGATTCTAGATCCTGTTAAGTTGATACTATTAATCATCATAGTAATGTGTATAAAGGAGTCATCCAGAACCTTTGTCAGGATTCTCCAGAGAAACAGTTCTGAATGATATCTATCATCTATATTTACTATAAGCATTATATGGTTTTGAAAGCAGAAAGGTCTCATTGATTATAAACAGCAACCTGGAGCCCCAGGGAAGCCAGTGGCATAGATCCAGTCTGAGTCTGAATTTCTGAGAAGCAGAAAAGCTGATACTACGAGCTCTATCTAAGAACCAACAGATCTGTGATCCAAGAAGGGCTGATGTTCCCATTCAAGTACCAAGAAAGGGAGGGATCCAACATTCCAGCCATCAGCAGCGTAGCATCCTTCTTTGACGGTTCATCGAGCACTGAGGACCCAAAGTGGTTAGGTTTCAAGCTCACTGGGATCATGCTTTTGTCTCCTGATGGGAGCCTCCTCTCTTCACGATGAAAGCCTCTGGGCCAGCAGAGCATTAGGTAATCTGCAAAGAGTTCCAGTGAAATACTTAGAGATATTAGCAAAAGATGTCACTGTCTTTTCCATCCTTGATCGTCAGGCCTGTGAGTCCTGGATATGGGAGAAACAACACCATATATTAGTCAGGAACTCAGAACATCCCCATCTCGGTAAGGTAATGAGTTTTGCTCCATCCCTCAATTTCAGACTGGTGGAGGACATGGTGAGACAATCAAACCCCAAGATGGATGATGGTCAAGGAGATCAAACTCTTGTTTGATTAACCAGTGTGTAAGCTCAGGTCCTGATTCACTGCCCCTCCCCCATAGAGTACTCAGTTCTTACAGTACTGCACAGAGTATTTCTGCCTTGGCTCCCAAATGGGAGCATAGTTTCCACATATTCATTTCTATTTTATGAAAATGACCCACCTTTTTTCACTCAAGACACAGCAATTTCCTGTAGCTAATATCCACTGAGGTCCAACCATAAGGAAATGAATCCACGAATTGGTCACTTTGTACTTTTGCTGGTCATCTGATGACCAAGTGACAGCTGTCATTAATGGTCTCATCTTTGCAGATAGCTTTGCTTTCCCTAAATAAAGCCCAACACTTCTAAATTTGCACTGAAAATCCAATTTACAAGAAAAGGTTTTGCTTGCCATTTTCAACCCATCAGCTTTTACCCTAAATGACACCACAATTCAAGTCACTTTCTGGACCTTTTGCCTTCACCAAGGTTTTTATCTTGTGAGTTCCTTAAAGGTCTGGTTTACAATGTCACGATTCCTGTAAAGAGTTTAGCCTCTGCTAGCCAGCAATGAGTCATTGTTAACAAGTATTAATGCTAGATTTCATTTGGGGCTGCAGTCTGGATTATTTCTAAACAGAATTAGATCTTGTTTTGCTCTCTCTCTCTCTCTCTCTCTCTCTGTATGTGTGTGTAATATGTGTGGTGTATGCACACGTGTATAGATGTACACCATCTGCGTATGCATCAGAAGCCAGGGGAGGACATCAGGTGTCCTTTATTCCCTTGAGGCTTGACACATGACCTCTCTGTGAGTTTGCAGCTTGTGCTGGTTTTTGGTTAGACTGACCAGCGAGCCAGAGCCTTCCTCATCTCTATCTACCTCATCGCTGAGGTTATAAGTGTGTATGGCCAGGCTTGGCTTTTCACCTGTGTGCTGGGGACCCAAACTCAGGCCTTCAAGCTTGCAGAGCGAGCACTTTTCCCTACTGAACCCCCAGAATTGTATCTCTACAATGTCATTATCATCAACTTAAGAGCTTGGGAAGAAGTTAACCTTTTGGTTATTTTATCTGAATTTAAAAACTAGATTAGTGCTTTGGTTGGATTATACAAATGATCTACCTTAGACCTATCTCATTAGACTTAATCACTTTATTAAATATTTGTGGATGGTAGCCGGCGTATGTCTGAGACAGAAACATGCTCTTTGTCCGATTTAAAGATCGTTATTAAGCTCATAACCCAAGTAGAAATGAGGAAAATATACTAGAAAAGTTGTTTTTCAGGTGCCACAAGTGAGAGTCGTGAGTTAAATTACAGTGTTTGGTCTCCGCTAATTTGCCTCTCCAAGTTAAATATCTTTTTCTCTAGCTAAAACATGGCCCTTTTTACATTTTTTATACATTTTAATACAATAATAATAGTTCCCACATGAATCTTGTAAGATAGCAAAATAAAAATGTATCTGCTGTACAAACGAGGCTCATGCTACAGAAGCGAAGGTCAAGGTGATGGTATTTGTGATGTTTCTTATGTTCTCCGGGTGAAAGGTCAGCGATGGCCTAACAGTAATATGAGTTATTATTGAGAGCTTCTTTACTTGGGTTTGAAGAACTCGCAACGTCTTCCGTGTGACTCCAGCATGTTTTAGAAACAGTCTCGAAAGTCAACTTAAACCTTGGTTATTTTTTTAAAAATCAAGGCAAGAATTCCTGATTATTTATACTGAAAAGTTTAAGAAAGAGCTGGCTTCTGTTCCACCTTATTTTACAGAGAATTAGAATTAAAGTTTAAACTATAAAAAAGGGATTTTTTTCAATATTCCTGAAAAGAATCATTGTTAGAGTAAAACAGTGGACTTGAGAAATGGCAGGAAGCCAAGAATTACTCGTGGGAAAATAAAAAATAGAATAATAATGATAAAATAATAGTAACAGAGTTTATATTTATGTAGTGCTTTAAAGTTTATATTTTTGTGTATTCACTCAGCTATCTTCAGAGCATTTCTATGGAACAGTTGAAGTAAAACACATCCTCATGGTACAAATGAAGAAAATTACTATTTGGGGAGGCCAGAACCTCCCTCCCCCCAAGTTTGTATGGCTAGTGATCTTGCTTACCTGAGACTCAAACACACACCTTCTGATTCTTGGAGGCAGTGATCGCTCTGCTCTTTAGAAAGTGGATCCTCCGCCCCACCAACGAACCGCAGACCCTTCGCTGACATCTGGCAATCGCTGACATCCGGGCAAGAGATGAGCCACCCCAGATCTTCCATGAAGGATTCATATAAAACCCCGCAGAGAGTGGTGGGATAAGCAGGAGACCCACAATCACAGCCAGTCAGTCAACACAGGATAAGCCAGATAGACACCGACATTTTCAACACAACCTAAAGCAGAAGTAGAGACCCCCCACAAAACCTCAACAATAAAGCAGCCTTAATACCCACCATGACTCAGGGAACTGAGTGGAAGAGGGGGCAGAAAGACTGTAAGAACCATGGTGGGGAGAATGTCCAGAGACATGGCCCCCCTCAGTAACAACATACAAAGGGGGGTAGAACCAGGTTGACTCCTAGGCTATCCATAACCCCCTACCACATGGACTGATCCAGACTACCCACAGAGAAGGATATCCAGCAGATTAGGGACAGGGAAGAGGGAAATTGGGGAAATGGGGATATCAACTCATTATTTGCTCATTCAATATATCTAATTATGGATAATAAAGAAAAACATAAAAAGAAAAAAAGAAAGGTACAGCTTCTGCATTGCCCCTGGCTGATTCCAGGGAAATCAGAATATTGAAAACGGAAGAGTTCTTAGCTTTATATCTTATCACAGACACTCCAGGCATCAAGTCAATGAAAACCCATTGGTCCACACTGCTCCAGTCTCCTGCTTCTTCTGTGTTCATTTTGGCCAAGTGACGACTTAGCCCCAACCAGAAGCACCTCCACCTTGGGTCTCTTACCTGGAATCATTCCTGTCATTTCTACCTAGTGCTTTCTCTTTTTCTGTACTGACAACCCATCCTCAGTACCGAAAAAACACAAGTATAAATAGCAGCAAATAGAAACAGAGAAGGGAAGTCAGTGTGAGCAAGCATTGCAGAGACAACAATCACATAATAAGCTTGGAAAACAGAGAAATAACCATTCTTTCACACTCAAACCTGTCTAAAAGGTTCAGATGGAGAACAAAGGGTTGGTGGGTTGAAAATGGAGAAACGGTTACTGGAGGGCAGAGGTAAGACAGGTATAGGTATTTATTTGTTGATTTATTTGTCACCCCAATTAATAAAGCTGGATGAATGGGGGCACCCTTTTGCACAGTTACCTTTACTGCTATATAAGTTTCTCCTCCATTAGGAAATTGAGCAATCTAAATGAAATAGATGGTGGAGTCCTGAGATTGGATAACACTTTTTTCACTTTAATTTTTTTCACAATAGAATAAGGAGTAATGGAAAATGGAAAGGGTAAAGAAATAGAATATTAGAACAAAATAAATAAATAAATATTAGAACAAAACAATTATGCTACCCTAGAGGAAACACAGCTTTCCAGGACATGCTCTCTGGGGACCACGTGTCGTTGGAAGACATAAATCATTTGACCAACATTTTCATAATACGCTATAGAAAATAAAGTTGTATGAAGCCCTTTTAGATAAAGAGAGCCACCAGACAACAGAAATCATCTAGGCAGAGTGGTTTCAGCTTGAGAAATCGTGAGGACTCTAAATAAAATGAACTAGCAATTCCTAGAAGGAAATCGGTTTTGTAGGAAACAGGGTTATCCCCTCTAAAAACGCTAATGAAAGCTGATACCCCAGTGACGTGTGTTTGACAGGGCTGTTGACAAGGTTGACTGTCAGGGTGGAAACAGGGGGAGACAAGACTTCACAGAAAGACTTCAGAGGAAACTTGACACTTTGGAAACCACAGGTGTGAAGGTAAGTGAAACCAGTAAGTAAAAGTTGGGTTGTTTTTTAGAGTCTGATGTCCTGCATACTTTTAGTTCAAATCGAGGTATGTGAGTGGACCGTGGAAGGGAAGTTGAGGCATGGAAGGTCAGCAGTTGACAGGCCAGAGAACCCTTTTGTGTCCCTATAAAGAGATCTCATAAACTGTACTTAAAACACATTCTGCAATGTTCACCGTGTGTGTAAGAAGACAGGCTGGCTTTCTTCTATGGCAACCTAGCCTATTTTCAAATCACAGGCTAGACTGGACTTTCTGGTCTAGCTCTCAGGGGGGTCACTTGTTGAGTAAAGTATGGATAGAGGAAACCATTTTTATACCTGGTCCTTATTTTTAGGAATATCATTAATAATGAAAAAATAGAGATGTAGAAATATAACCTGAAGATGAATGATTCTCAAATAGAACCACCAGGAAGAAGTCAAATCTAAGTACCATGTACACAGTAAAAAGATACATTTTATAGGAATTCAGAAACAGAAGCTATAGGACTGGAAAGGGCAGGTGTTTTCAGGACAGCTGGAAATTGAGTTACATGTTTAAGGCTTGAGCAGAATTCCGACAGCCTGAGTGATAGTGTGTGAAGATGAGGGAATTGGGAGAAAGGGTGGGAAGACAGGAAGGAGAGAGTCTCCACAAAGGAAATAGCTACTGGAGCAAAGGGACTGAGGTTCAAGTCTAAGATATGTACCCTTGGAGAAAACCAACAGTGGAATTTTTAATAGCTGTTTTTGTTTGGCTCTTAAAGCTAAGCATTTGGGTTTATTGAGTTTAGAAAGAGGTCAGTGTTGTAAAAGGACAAGGGATGTGCTGAAATGCAAATAGAATTGCTCTGGGACACTGGACCTAGGGTTAGGTCCTGGGGTTGTTATTTAGTAGTGTGACTGCCAATAAATTCTTTTTCCCTACCTCAGGTTCCTAATTTTAAAAAATATTTTATTTATTCATTTGCAAGGAGAGAGGCAGAGACAGAGAGACAGAGGAGTATGGGTGCATAAGGGCCTCTAGCCACTGCAAATGAACTCCAGATTCATGAGCCACTTTGTGCATCTGGCTGAAGTGGGTCCTGGGGAATTGAGCCCAGGTCCTTAGGTACTGGAGGCAAGTACCTTAACTGCTAAGCCATTTCTCCAACCCTAAGTTCCTAATTTTTAATTGAGGATAGTGTTTGTATCTGATTCAGATCATAGTTTGGATATTAAAAGGGATAATGTATTTAATGTGCTTGCCACAGTGCTTAGCACATAGAAAAAAATTCAGTAAGTCTTAACTATCCATTTTATATTAACAGGCCCCTAAGTAACATAACATCACTAATAACATAATAAAAATTTCAAAACCAAGTAAGCATCAGAACATTTGTGTGTGTGTGTGTATGTGTGTGTGTGTGTGTGTGTGTGTGTGTGTGTGTCAAGCTCTTACTATGTGACCCAGGCTGACCTTGAGCTGTCAAGCCTGGGGTTAAGTACCATGCCTGGATAGCATCAGGAAATCCAAAATGTGTGCCAGAGCACAGAAGAGGTAATCTATAAAATCTACATCTCCTGTTGTTTTATAATCCAAGAAAGATGAAAAAAAGAAAATCTTTCCCTTCTGTTCCTTCCTCCCTCCCTCTCTTCCTTCCTTCCTCCTTTCCTACATCCCTCCTTCCTTCCTTCCATTTTTTTATTTCTTTCTTCCCTCCCTCCCTTCTTTCCTTCCTTTTCAAAAATTATTACTTATTTACAAGGAGAGAGAGAGAGAGAGAGAGAGAGAGAGAAAGAATGGGCATGCCAGAGTCTCTAGTAGCTGCAAACAAACTCCAGATGTGTGTGGCACCCTTTGCATCCGGCTTTATGTGGGAACTGGCGAATTGAACTCAGGTCATTAGGCTTTACAGGAAAGCATCTTAACTGCTAAGTCATCTCTCCAGGGCCCCTTTTCCTTTCTTTCCTCCCTCCATTCCTTCTTTCTTTCCTTCTTCTCTCTCTCCTCTTTCCTTCCTTTTCTTGCTATTCTTGACATGTTCCCCCCCCCCGACCCTGTACCCTCCACCCAGGGCTAGGAGTCTGTGACCGATGACTTCTGTTAGGTTGTCTCATCTACTGCTCAAGTGAGAGACCCTGCCTCTAAAAATAACAAAAATATAAAACAAAAAGGATTCCCTGTGCTCATAAAGGCCGACTGGAGCTCTGGCAGAGAGAGAGAGAGAGAGAGAGAGAGAGAGAGAGAGAGAGAGAGAGAGAGAGAGAGAGAGAGAGAGAGAGAGAGATTCCTACTCCACTGTTCTACAAGCAAGCTTTATATTCACCACTCTCTGTTTATAATTAAAATAAAGCTGTTTATTTCTTGCTCCTGCTTTGAGCAGGGCGGGCAAGTCAAGGCAGGTCACTTTGTCGTAGATTGTGAGAAGATAGACCTCAGCATCAGCTTGAACGTGGGTCTGATGTGGAGAGCCAAGAGTCAGAAGGAAATCTCCTTGTGGCTTTCTGTATGACTGAAAAGCAGCCCTGCTGTTCACCAAAGCAGCTGATTGAAATGAGTGACATTTTCTGGCCACCAAATGTGAATAGGTCCGAGTGGAAGTGTGGTGACCAAAGTTGAGTCATAACTTGAAAGGAAACCAGTCTTACCCATGTTTTTTTGTTCTTCTGTGAAGACTCTAAGTAAGCTCTTCGATGACCTTGGCTTTCTACAAAGGAGAGGAGTAATAACCGTTGTCCAGGGCAAATGGCTGTTCTCACTCTTGCCTCTGAACAAAAACCAGTTATAAGAAGCCAGGCTGTGACTTGCATCTGGTGTGGTTAATGTTGGTGGGAAGGCTACTTACAGTTCTCTTTAGTTCTAGAAACTTTGGCCTTCAGGGCTTCCTAGTGGCTCGCTTGGTCAAGGCTAACAGAAGTCAAGCCATTCTTTACATAGGGAAGATTTGGGCAAAGCCCCTCTTTGTCTGGCCTGTGGGTGGGTGAGGGAATCATTTGGTCCCTTTGTGATCGTGGCCTATTTCTAAAGAGTAACCTAAAACTTGGGGTGTTTAGAGACTTCTCTGGGGTACTTGATTAAGGAGGTGGCAGGAAGACAAGAGCACTTCTGTTGCTACAACTTTGTCCCAGCATTGTTCTTCAAGTTTGAACAGATAATCTGAATTCTTCAAATTTGGGGCAAAAATTCAACGACTATTGAACTGATTAAAAAACAAAGGAAATCCAGCTTTATCTGGGAAGTGAGCAAAGTGATCCCCAACACCTCTCCACCATGAAGTAAATAACGCACTGCTCAGATTACCAGAAGCATGTCAGAACAAGCCTGACCCCATGGTTTATGTCACGCTGAAACTTACTGGTTCAGTCCTCTTGTTTTCCAAACTCAGGGAGTTTGCTCATGCAAATACGAGTGCAGGGTCTGTTTCAGTTACTTCACTGAGTCGGACAGCATTTAGCACACCTGTTTTCATTTTTTCTGTCGTTAAAAATCAATCTCAGGTGTGGAACGAGATATAGGTAATTATGTTCAAGTTCCTTTGAGGAGCTTTTGCATGTATTTTTACAGTCCCCAATTCCTATGTAAGGGTGGAAGTCTGGTACATTCACAGTGCATTATTATTTCTAGGAATACTTGCTGATCTCTCCACTTCACAGACAACAAACTAATTTCGTCAATCAAAACATTGGAAAACAAGGCCAATCTGAATTGCCTGAATATCTTCTGCTATGAGAAGCTGTTACATGAGCCAACTTCAGAGGACTTGCTAGTTAGCATCCTTTTTTAAGTAAGATGACAGTCTGGGCTGGAGAGATGGCTCAGTGTTTGCAAAGCCTTATGGCCTAGGTTCGGATCCCCAGTCCCCAAGTAAGCCAGATGCACAAAGTGGCACATGCATCTGGAGTTCGTTTGCAGTTGTAAGAGGCTTGTGTGCCCATTTCCCCTTATCTCCCTTCCCTCTCTCCCTCTCTGTCTCTTTCTCTGCCCCTCTCTGCTTGCAAATAAATAAAAATATTAAAATAAATAAATAAGCAAGGTGGCACTCATGGGCCATTCTTTACATAAAACATTCATTTCAGTAACTGAAGTTTCTACAAGCAACCAAATCCAACTGGTCTTCTGCTTTCCTGTTGGAAGACACCTGCAGATTTCTATAGACTTGTATGTGAGTGAGGGGTTCAGTTCCAGGCTTTAAAGGAGAAAAAAACATAGACAAGTAGGTTTTCTCAATTTCAATTTCTCATTCACAACTTAGAACTGAGTAGAAGGTCTGGAGAGAAGCATGGGACCTTGACAGGGGCAATTCTGGATGTCACAGGCTCTGTCTCACACTGAGGAAGGATGACAAGAAGCCCCATGTGACCACGAATTTCACAAGTCCAAGTCATGACGAGTGTGATGTTTCACCGCCATCGATGTTTGTAGAGTAGACCTCCCTGGTAAATCATTTCTCTGGTGGAGTTTGCTTTGCCTGCTCAAGTCAAGACAGATGAGAACCACACTCTCTCGGAGCGGCAGCGACCTGATAACCTCTCTAGAAGCTTCTGTACTTGATCTACATTGGTTCTAACTTGTGCAGCAAAGTTAGAAAAAAAAATCTTAGCTATCTTTTGCCCCAAAATATTATTTTAAAATTTAATTTATTTATATTCACAAGGAGAGAGAGAGGGGAGAGAGAGAGAGAGAGAGAGAGAGAGAGAGAGAGAGAGCACACCAAGGTCTTCTGACCCTGCAAACAAACTCCAGACGCATGTGTCACTTTGGCCATCTGGATTTACATGGGTATTGAGGAATTGAACCTAGGTCATCAGGCTTTGTCAGCAAGCACCTTTAACCACTGAGCCACCTCTCCAGCCCCCAAATAGTCTTAAACTGAGGTGCTGACATGGGGTAAATGGAGAACTTGAAAGCAAAGGGTATGTCGAATTATGTCACTTAGAGTTTTGGGATTTCTCTCACTTCTGGTCACTATTTACTTCCCGGCATAAAGGATCGGAGACCATTATTGTCTCTGGGCATCAGGGCCATCCATCCTTCTCTGTTTCTGCGATGAATTCTCTCCCTGTGTGGCAGCTAGTTCCCTGGGACTCTGCCAAAAGAAGATGCCAGCAGGAGATCACAGGGAGAACCCGAGCTCTAACTCTGCTACTTCTGACTCCAGTTTTTCTATGTTTCTTTCAGCAACATCCACCAGAACTCCCTCTGCAAGCAGGGGGCAGCTTGTTCCAGTAACAGCACAAGATAGCAACTTTCAGAGCCAACCTCCTACCCCAATGCTGGGTCAGCTGCCAGTCTCCTCCTGGACAAGTCGAAACTAACCTGCAGTCCCTCCCAGTGCTCACCAGCTGCCACAGGCCTGAAACACCAGCACCCTCAGAGTAATTGGATCTGCTGAGACTTTCTCTCCAAGGCTTTTGTTTTAATAATTACGATATCTTTTTTCTGTTCCCAACTGCCAAAGGTTCAAACTAGATCCCTTTTCCACGATCATCCATTCTGCATGTTTATTAATTCAATACCTAGTAAGTGATCCTGCCTATTAATTATCTCCATTGGTGCGATTTGTCTCTTGACTGGATCTAGACGGATAAAATCGGAATCTATTCCTGACGTCACAGTGACTCAGTTGGACATTGGCTAGATCTTGCAAGATGTAGCCGGAGCCAGTGTGTGAGTGGTGCTGGGTAGATGAGAATAGTTGATTATGAATTGGCCATATTGGAGGTCTATTTAATTTCAAACTCAGCTTAGCTTCACCTAAGACAGACCATGGATAAATGTGTCATCATAAGTTGATAATAAAATCTTAAAGAGGCTCCAAGGAAATCCAAAATGTCAGAGAGATTTCTTTTTTACTCCAGGCAGCAGATGTTAGGAAAATAATACATTTGAAAGATTTATAGCATTAGGCCAGGGGAAAAGGTTGATAGGTTTAAGTGACATAATTAAAGTTCTCAACATTAAAAACCCCTTTTGTAAGCTGGGACACCGAAAGGCTTGGCAACTATCCATGCCCGTTAGCTGTCTGCATCACTACCACATGTATGTCGAAGGACTTAATGAATCATTGGCGTATGATCACCTCATGGAAAAAAATGTGTAGTGCCTAACACACTCTTTCTTTTCCATAAAGAAAAGGCCATTGGGAAACGCAGACATGTGGAAACGGGCCACGAAAAAAAAGGCAGCAAATTAGTTCTTGTTATCCACTTATCCGTGCAGGAAAGTTTTAAATGGTAATAAAGTCCTAGGTTCTTAAAATTGGCACGTTAGCCTGTTTTTAGAGTCGAATGATATAGTCCTGGTTAACCGCTGTGCACCTAAGCTTTTAAGCACCTTGCAGTTCAGGAGGCATTTCAAATCCTCCTGTCACCCATTCCCAAGTTTACCACCCCCAATGACCTCATTAAGACGAAGGAAAACAAAGGGGAGTGTCCACGTGAAATGTCACTGGTGCTTTTACAAACAAGAATGGTTGGCACTGCTCAATAAAGCTGCAGTTCTAAGCCATGGATCTAACCCTAATTGTGGAAATTCAGATGACATCTCAACTCATTAGTTGTGTTCCACATTGTGCCAGCATCATAAGGGTCATTGTTTGCTCAAAGGAACAGTAATGCAATTCTATGATCCTATTCTCCCTGTTTGTAAAGTATCTTGCTGATCGTCATCTCTGGGCACAATGGATCACGCTGTCTTAAATTTGTGGGTGCCCACTCCAAAAAGTCAAACCTGCATTTACCTTTCAAAACAGTACCTCTCAACTTGATTTCTAATTTTCCAGTGTTTGCTACTGAACAGTTGTGCAAAAGCCCACATAAACCATGCGTATAACTTTCTTTTTTATATTGTCCATAATGAGTTACATTGTTTAGTGGGCCAACAATGAGTTGTTATCCCCAATTCCTCATTGCCCCCCCTCCCCATCCCCAGTCAGCTGGATATCCTCCTCCGTGGGCCATCTGGATCAGTCTTTGTGGTAGGGGGCCATGGATAGCCTAGTATTCAGCTGGGTTCTCCTGACCCAAGTTAAACCATGACCACTGCTTGAAATTTAGTCAACCTCTTGTGAAATCTAGCAGAATTAGAGGGGAGGAGAGGGCAGGTGGATTGAAAGCAGAGATAAGGCACTACCAACAGGAAAAAGCACAGAAACTTATCTGCTTGGCTCAAGGCAGCCCAAATCCAGCACAGGTGAGCAGGTAGCAAGTGTGCGGTGATCCTTAGAAGTTTGGCATTTAATCCAGTCACAGCCACTATGGATGCTGATGTGATGCACAAGTGTGCTCCAGCAACACCCCAGCTGGCCAGGCTTCAGCCAGATGTGCAGGAGACTGGGAATCAAAGCAGCCAGTGTGGTCCCATGTCAGCACCATATCCGGTGTGGGGGGCTGCGGGGGAGTATCCGTTCTTTAAGCTTAGGACTCACTACTAGAGCGACAGAAACCAAGGGAATATAAACATGTTTCTTTGGAGAGTGGGTTATTTTTGAGACCTGTTTTTTTTTGGGGGGGGGGGTAGGGTTAACCCAGGCTGATCTCACACTTACAGTCTTTCTACCTCAGTTTCCCAGGTACTGAAATGATAGGTGTGCTCAGCTGACATTTATGGTTTTGGAAACTCAAACTGCGCTGTAGCTCTGGTAGCCTCATTTTAAAAAAATATTTTATTTATTTGAGATAGGAAGAGAGAGAGAGAGAGAGAGAGAGAGAGAGAGAGAGAGAGAGAGAGAGAGAGAGAGAGAGAGAGAGAGAGAGAGAGAATGGGCACCTCCAGCCACTGCAAACAAACTCCAGACACATGTGCCATCTTGTGCATCTGGCTTTATGTGGCTACTGGGGAATTGAACTCAGGTCCTTCTGTTTTACAGGCAAACACCTTAATCACTGAGCCATCTCTCCAGCCCCTATGGTAGCCTAAATATGTTAGTACAGAAAAATTCACTGAGCTCCAAATGAAGTCATAGAAATAAAACTAAATGAGTCTTTAAAGTTATTTATTTATACATTTGTTTATTTATTTTTGGTATGGTCTAACTGTAGCCTAGGCTGACTTATAACTCACTGTGTAGCCCAGGCTGGCTTTGAACTCATTGTGATCCTCCTACCTCAGCCTCCCAGGTGCTGAGATTAACAGTGTGAGCCACCACATCCAGCTTCTAAGCTATGTCTTTTAGATGTGATCTGATAGTGTTCCTTTCTTCTCTCTTTACCCAAGATTCTTAGCAGATTTGTTTCTATTTGTTGTAAGAACCTTGAGGAGGAAGAAACCAATACTAATGTGGAGAATCTCAAATCAAATTACATGAGCATAAGATCGCAAATGCTCCTTTGCCTGGTTGAAGGTTTCCTAACAGCTTTGTGATTTTGTATTTCCACCTTAAAAATGAGAATCATCTATCTATCTATCTATCTATCTATCTATCTATCTATCTGTCTGTCTGCCTATCTATCATCTACCTATCTATCTTTATGTGTGTCTCCTACACTTTGATTTGAATGTTACCCCCAAAGATGATCTGTTGGAAATGTAATCTCTAATGCAATGGTGTTGAGGGATGAGTCCTTTAAGAATTAATTCAGGAGGGATCTACCCTCGTGAATGGACTAATGTCAGAGACTGGATTTGTTATGAAAAAAAAATACAGTCCTCTCTCACCCTCCACCATGGTAGTGATGTGATTCAGAAATAAATATATCTATATTCACTGAGTCTAAACGTAATGTACTGATTAACCCTAAACTAGGCCTGAGTCTTGGGTGAAATTGACATGAAGTTCCTGGCTTATAAAGCCATGGGTGGGTGACCGTATGTACTGATTTCCCCATGATGGCCAAGAATTATGTATGTTGTCTTAGCATAATTATTTGACAACGATAATTTTATAATCCAAAGCATCACAATTTGGATGATTAAACTGTATGATTTTTATTGCTGAAAGATACTTGGGAAGAGCTGGGCGTGGTGGCGCATGCCTTTAATCCCAGCATTTGGGAGGCAGAGGTAGGCGGATCGCCGTGAGTTCAAGGCCACCCTGAGACTACACAGTGAATTCCAGGTCAGCCTGAACTAGAGCAAGACCCTACCTCAAAAAACAAAAAAATAAAGATACTTGGGAAGCTGTGAGCCTCCAGGTATATGCCACTAATCCTAGAATCCATATTGGCCCAAAGATTCTATTGTTACTTGTGCTTCTGGTGACATTTCTAATAAGCACACATTTTCAGACAATATCAGGTGCATTCAGGTTGGTATGCATTTAGACAAGCACACACTTTCAGAAAGTTCATCTTGAATAACAACTGAATGCAGCAAAAGTTATTAGGAATACCTAATAGTTTTTAGATTTTTTTTGATAATCCATGTCTTTGGGTTACATAATCTGTATACTCAACTCATTTGTTTTTCTCTCACACAAGATATTTTCATCTGCTTTGGAGTTCCCTTTCAAAAGATTTATCTTTTTGCCCCTAAGAAAAAAATCTGTATAGCCTTATAATTAGTCATGATCTCTCATTGGATATGTTTTCCCTCATTTAACTATATTCTTATTCTTGTTTGTTAAAAAAAGTCTGACCATATCTGCAAATTTATGCATAATTTGTTGTTTATTGGGATGTCAAGAAGAGTGTTTTAGTTAAACTTTATACACTAGAAATATTAAAGCCTTTTCCTCCATTAGTTTAACCTGTTCCTTGAAAGGATCTCAGGTTTAACTGTATACCTGTATTTGATTTTTCATCTGTTTATACATGTAATGGATAGGTGATGAGATGTGTTGTCTTTGGTGACACATGTTACGAAACAAAGTTTCCTCTGAATTCAGAACAGATTATTAACATGATGGTACAATCAAGTCATTCATGGAAACTTAATGACAAAAACATTCCAAGAACTTCCCTCATCTTTTCATTCCACACCTATTAAAATGAAATCTCCTCTTGGCACAAGCTAGGGAGAATTGAGGTAGAATGATTAAATTAGTATAAACTGAGCTATTAAATGCACATGAAAATTAATAGCCATTGTTATAGCCATGGTGTTTGTCGAAAAGCCCTCACATTAGTAGAGAACAAGACCATGCTGGTTGCTTTCTAACACCTTTGAAATACTTCACAAATGGGAGAACCTTAAAATTACTAAAGCATTGGGGTTAAGCCAACTTTACAACCAATGGGACACTGATTTCTGTAAGAGTTGGGTCTTCGAAGCCCTGGAAAGTTTGCTTACTATGCTTTCCAAGTTGATTTTCTTAGGCATAATGTTACTGTTGAAGAGGAGAGCTACCTACCTGGGCTTTTCCTGTGAAATCTCCAGGTCGCAATAAAAATAAATGTATTGGGACAGACCGTTCTGGAAGTACATATTTCTACTCAATCTTACCATTCCACTCATTGACTATGACCCTCACCTGCCTCCAAAGGATTTGCAAAATGTGAGTGAATTGGGACCCTTCTTCCTCAGTTCTCAACCTCATGTCCTGTAAGAATATGTTGTGCTATGGTAGCCTCAAGAATCTGCCCATAACATTACTGTTGCAGTCAGCTTTCTAGTTGCTGCACAGAAAGAACCCAAGCAAAAGCGGCTTGTGGAGGAATGGATTTATTTGGCTTATGGACTCGAGGGGAGACTCCATCCTGGCAGGGAAAATGATGGCATGAGCAGAGGGCTGGACATCACCTCCGCCACAGCACTGCAAACAGCAGCAGGAAGGTGTGCCAAATACTGGCAAGGGGTAGCTGGCTTATAACCCCCATAAGCCCGCCCCCAACAACACAGCTTCATCGAGGTTGTAATTCCCAAACTGCCATCAGCTGAGGCTCAATCATTGAGAACATATTCATTTGTTTGTGGGGGACACCTGGATCAAACCATGACAATCACTTAGTGCACAGACCTGCAGTTTTCTATGATGCTCCCACCGGGTCCTGTCATGCTTCTTATCTGGATGGCTCTCTAGAGTTGTCCTGCTTGGCTGCACTGTGGAATCCTCAGGGACCCCCTCCTCCAGTCTCTTCTTTGCTAATGGGTCCTGGAGACCCCAGGCCAACTCTCCTGCTTTCTGTTGACTATGTCTCTTTAGGATACACATGTGACAATTCAGCCCAAATGTATAGAGTTCAGAGTTCCTACGATACTCAGAACATATCTTCAAACTACATAAAGAAACATGCCTTCAAGAGGCAAGCCTTCTAATAGCTTCCCAGAAGTCTTTGCTCTACCACAGAGACAGATCAAGTCAAGTTAGGTGTATTTTTTTTAACTTTTTTTTTTGAGGTAGGGTCTCACTCTAGCCTAGGCTGACCTGGAACTCACTTTGTAGTTCCAGGCTAGCCTTGAACTCCCAGTGATCTTCCTACCTAGGCCTCCAGGGTGCTGGGATTAAAGGTGTGTTGTCACCACTGTTCGAATGGAAATGACCACGAGAGACCACTCTGAAAGGAAAGGTTTTTAATAGGAGGAAAAAACGAGCTGCTGGGCACTTTTCACCAAGGGTGGCAAAAAGGCGCGCGAGACAGGTTTAGATCAGGGTTTTAAAGGGGAAAACGTTCAGGTTGGGGTCTGGTTGGTCACATGAGGTTGGGTGTGGGGCTCAGGGGGTCACGTGCTCTCAGGATCAGGAGGGGGTCGGAAGGACAGTCTCTCGGAAGGACAGTCTCTCGGGCCAGGTGTTGTTTCTTGTTTACGAGAGGAAGTCTTTATCTTTGATCTTTGTTGATACTGAGTCTGGGTTGGGAAGAGGATCAGGGCGCAGCCTGAATTCCCACCTTACAACCACCCCTGGCTCCCAAGTAAAGTTAGGATGTGTGGTATATCACAGACTCATCTGCTATGGAAGGAAACTTAATCCTCTCTTTCTCTCAATTTTTTACTTGAGTACAATGATGCTGTTAAAGAAAGTGAAAAGACAGCTGCACAGTGGAAGAAAATCATTATGTCTGACAGGTTTACTATCTACAATATACAAAGAATTCCAAAGACTAAACACGAAATCAAGCAACCCAATCAATAAATCAGCTGGTGAAACGAACAGATAGCTCCCAAAAGATGAAATATAATGGCCAATAAACATGAAACATCTTCAACCTCACTTGTCATCATAAAAACGAAAATTACAACTACACGCAGATTCCATGCCACCCTAGCCAGAATGACAGTCATTGAGAAAGCAAATGACAATAAATTCTGGCAAGGACGTGGACAAAGGGGGATGCTCACATACGGTTCCATGGTGGTTGGAATGTAAACAGAGTCAGCCACTCTGGAAATGAGTATGGAAGTTCCTCACAAAACTCAAAACAGATCTACTCTACGATCCAGTTCTATCACTCTTGGAGATTTGCCCAGACCCCAAGTGAACATATCACTGAAATACTTGTACATCAATGTTTATTACACCTCTCTACCCAAATAGCTAATTTATGGAACCATCCTAGGTGTCCCTTGATGGAGGAACGGATAAAGAAAATGTTGTATAGATACATGATGGAATTTCTTTCAGCCATAAATAAGAACAAAGTTATGTCATTACAGGAAATGCACACAACTGGAGATGATCATATTAAGTGAATCAAGATAGTCTCATAAAGGCAAATATGTTGTTTCCTCTCATGGGTGGCTTCGAGATTTTACACATCGACATAAAGTCATGTATGTGTGTGTCATGCAAGTATAAGTACCTTCTAGGACAACCAAGGGGACTCACAGGAGGTGTGTGACATGAGGGTGGGGTGTGGGGAAATTTATTCAATGTATATTACATACATGTAGGAAAGTGTTCTTATATAACATAGCACCATGGACAATAAATGTATACAATGAACTTGTTTTTGAAGAGTTGTTTGATGGCTTAATTGCATACACAGATTAATAGGCTGGTAGCTAGTTTTCATTGGCACTCCCTTTCTGCTTCTTCATCCACCTTTTATGTCAAGTTCTTACTATCGATCCAATTACTACTCAATAGATTTCGCCAGTTACTTTAAAAACAGATTTATAGTTGGTGTATTTGAATTCAGTTTCCAACAAGGTCCACACATTATATTTAATTATGAGTTCTGATCAGAAGTCCTTGAAATTCTAACATTATCTTACCCCCCCATTGAATGTTTTGTATGTTTGCTTTTTCCTTTTTTATTATTTATTTGTGTGTGTGTGTGTGTGTGTGTGTGTGTGTGTGTGTGTATGGGTGTGTCAGGGTCTCTTGCCATTGCAAATGGAACATCAGATGCTTACACTCTTAGCATCCAGCTGCATGTGGGTGGTTAGGAAACTGAACTTGTACCAACAGGCTTTGCAAGCAAGCATCATTAACCACTGAGCAATCTCCCAGACAGAATGATTGCTTTTCTATTGAAGAAGCCAACTGCCTTATCTTAGAGAATACCTTCACACTATGGACTCTTAGATCACTTTTTAGGTTTTAATTTGTTCTCATCCCTGTATTTCCTATGAGCTAGATTGTGAGGCTTGGTTTTTTACATTCAGAGAGAGGTTTTAGGCAGGAGAAACAAGATCAGGGATCATGTGAGTCATACTGCTTCATGCCAGAAGCACATCAGATTTGCTTGTCATTTTTAAAGGTTATAATACCAGGCAGAATTGTAGGTTTAGGTAATGTCAGTCCAATTTCTCGGCTATAAATTTAGAGGGGGATATATTTAAGTATTTTCTTGAACAGGTAAATAATTTGTGTGCTTACTTTAAAATTAAAAATATGTACTCTGAGCTAGGAAGATCATCAACAGTCAGTGGACAATCTATAGAATGGGGCAAATCTTTACTGGATATTGACAGAGTTGTAATATCTCTAATATACAAAGAACTGAAAACAACTAAGCAATAAAAAAATCAATCAACTCAGTCAAAAAAAATGGGGCAGGGAACTGAGCAGAGAGTTCTCAAAGGAAAAAACTACAAATGGCCACTAAACATCCTTAAAAATATTCAACATCTTTAGCCATCAGGGAAATGCTAATTAAAACAACTTTGAGATTCCATCTAACCCTGGTCAGAAAGGCCTATCGCCCAAATGTCAAATGACACCAAATGCTGGTCAAAGTGTGGAGAAAGAACTCTTATTCACTATTGGTGGGAGTGTAAATAGCTACAGCCACTATGGAGATCGCTATGGAGGCTCCTCCAAACACCTATAAATACATCTATCTTATTTATGACCCAGTGTTATCACTCCTGGGAGCATACTGTAAAGACTCTACACTTTACTATAGAGACGTTTGTTCAGCCATGTTTGTGGCTCCTGTATTCAAAATACCTAGGGGATGAAATCAACCCAGGTGCCCATGGACTCCTGAGTAGACAAGGAAGACATGGTACAGATACACATGGGGTTCTATTCAGTAGTCAATCGATATGAAATTATAAAAAATGGAAAATTTTATATGGTACCAGGTGACTGAGGCTCAGAAAGAATGCAAAAGCTGTAGGTTGTCTCGTATGTAGATCCTGACTTGGAGCAGTTCGATTTGTGTGTGTGTTGAAGTAGGAACAAGATCCTATGACCGGGTGTTCATATATTAATGTTCTTAATGGAAAAGTACATACTATGAAGAACATAAAAATTGGGCCAGAGAGATGGCTCAGCGGTTAAAGGTGTTTGCTTGCAAAGCCTGATGGTGTGGATTCAGTTCCCAAGCACCCACATAAAGATACACACACACACACACACACACACACACACACACACACACACACACACACATTTTTTTTTTTCTGAAGTAAAGTCTCACTTTAGCCCAGGCTGACCTGGAATTGACTCTGTAGTCTCAGTCTGGTCTTGAACTCATGGTGATCCTCCTACCTCTGCCTCTGCTGAGATATCTACTACGTAGCTAAAAAAATGTAGCTCAGTGTTGAAGCCACCATGAATGTGACAGGCAAATAAATGTATATATTTAAATTACACAAAACCAAAGGTCCCACACAGCAAGTAGCATGTTCAGATACCCAGAGAGTAACTGTTTGTCTACAGCCTTGAGAATCACAGAAATGTTGCAAAAACATCTGTGAACAAAACGGATATACTAAATAACATCTGGTTTGAAATTATTCCCAGACTGGATCAGCTGTCGAACCAGAGACTATCACACTCCTGTGAACAGAGGTTAACCCAGAGTTTTCTTTATTGATGATAAAAGAATTCACCTTACAGTGTAATAATTCTATAAATCAATAAACAAGGTACATTAAAATGTGTGTATACTTATTTTATTTTTAGTTAAACTGCATTTGGAATTCTAGAATAAAAGCATAGCTTAACTTTGGAGAGTTTACGGAGTAGCCCAGTAAAGGGTTCTAAAGATGAACTATTTTGTTTTCCGTGCCTCTTCTTGGTCTACTGGGATTTCTTTTGAAGAGATGGATGAAGCACAGGGTCCACTTCCAGTTCCACCAGTGGGTCCCTGATGGACTGTTATGCCTCTGGTGGAAAGAAGCAATCCCACAATTCCCAACTAATGGTGCTCTGGATGCTCTTCAGAACACTCCAAGACAGAAGGATTAGATTTAATTTACAGAAGGACACTGCTCATGCTTGTGTGAACAACATCCCTGCCTCTTCTGCACACCTCCAAAGGGACACCAAATCCATCTCTAGACACAAGTTGTCATGGTAGAATTTATGGGCTGGGAGACACTCCAGACCTAAAAGGTCTGTATTTGAATCAAGTTTTCTGTGTATTCTAGAACAATGTGGAGTTCTCCAGTGGAGGCTCTTGAAGATCTGCTTTTCTTGAGCTGCATATCTTAGCTGTGCCTTTTCTTAGCACTTGACCATGGGGAGAGCAGAGGATGGCTACATACCTCTGCTTCCGCCTTGTGGGAAGGGGTGTCAAGGAGATTGTCCACAGGACACTTGAACTAAGGCTCCACTTAGGGGGGGTGGTTAGAAGCAGTGCAAACAAAAAGGCTTTCTTAAGAAACTGGCAATCATTCTCCTTCCTAATAAATGGAGTATGTTAGCAGAAGCTGCTTTAACAAAGATACCCCAAAATAAAGGGGCTTCGAAGGATGGAGTTTACTTTTATTTTGGGATACACCAGATATAGAGGATGCTGAACCATTGGAGGCTCTGCTCTCCTCAACACACAGCTTCCATCTTAGAGCTCTAAGAGTGTTTGCTCCTAAGCAAAGGGGGCAAGAAGTGGCTTATTGAGTTATTTCCACATGCCAGCCACTAAGTCCTTAGTATGCTCCTGGCTGAAAGGGAAGGAGAGAAGAGCATGGACTAATCAAGGAGAAACAGGGAACAGATAGTGGTGAACAACCAGAGTCCTTTGAAATTTTCCCCTCTGGCTGCCCAAATACCCACATTCACTCTTTCTTGCTACAATACCACCTTGTCCATTGCTTAAAGCCCAGAATCTACCTAATGCTATTCTCTCCATGAAGTCTATACCTAACTGCTGTGATCTGGTGAACTAGAAACTAGGAGACAAGTTATCTTCAGCACCCCCCTGCCACCAAAAATACCACAATAAACAAAACTTTATGACCACTTTTATTGTAGATAGCCCCAATAAAAACTCCCATTCAGAAAAGTCAATGAACATATGGAACCTCTAGTCCAGAGCTTTGCCAACCCTGCAGAAATTGCAGAGTCTGTGTTCTGGTGACGCAGGGCCCCTGGGTTAGGTCCAAGTATTGAGAACAACACTTTGTATATTGTCCTCTCTGTTTCTTTAGAAAAATCTTTCTTATTGTTCATCTCTCTTGTCTACATAGGAAATGGACATAACCAGTTACCTGTGGGCAAAGGTTGAGGAGGCTGAGATTATTTGAGTTTAAGGTTACCACAGTTTTTACACGTCAGGGTTGTGGTCTCTTTGGCAATACAATTCCCTGAAAAACCTAATCGACTTCTGCTTGTTTTCTATGAGGTCCAGATGCCAGGAATCATTACTGAAGATCTCATCTACTCATCAATCTCAAGCCAGAAGTTTCTGTTCATTCATTTCCTGCTCCCCATGCTCAACATGCCTCTTTCTCTACCTCAGAAGATTGTAAATTCCTTTAGAGGCCAGTGAAATAATACATGGGAGTGAGAAGGCTTTCTTAGTCTTCATCTCTAGGGTGGCTCTACTGTCCAGTACCCAACACTGAGTAGTAAGTTCTGTTTGAAGTGCCAGCCATTTCTCAGCAATATTCACTGGTAGAAAATCATATTTAACTTTCAGAATAGATTAAACATTTAAGCACAAAACCTGAAGCTGTAAACCTTCTAGACAAAAAAAATATGGAAAATCTCATGCCATTGGTATTAGCAATATGTTTTAGTTATTTTCATGTGACTCTGACCAAATACTCGAGAAGCAGCGTAAGGAATGAAGGGTTTATTTACAGTTTGAGGTTACAGCCCATCACCGTGGGACTACTGAAGGAGTGAGAAGGAATGGATAATGTTGAACAGCCAGAGTCTGTTTAAGTTTTCCTCTCTGGATGCACAGATATCCCCCATACTCACGGAACAGGAAAGGTGTGGCAGGGAGACAGCTGGCCACACTCAGTGAAATCAGGAAGCAGAGAGTGATGGATGTTGCTTTCTCCTTTTTAATTTGTCTGGGATTCCCTGAGGATGCTGCCCCCAGTTAAAATGGTTCTTCCCAACTTAATTAACCTAATCAAGATAATTCCACAAAGGAATGCCCAGAGGCTACACTAATCTAGATAAATTCCTCCCAGGCATAGCCAGAGACCCATTTTCTAGGTGATTTCAGGTTCTGCCAAGTTGATAATCAATGTCAACCATCACACAATGCTTGCTTGGATACCATACCAGAAGCCCAAACTTAATAAATTATCAGATTATCATCCAATTGAGACACAAACTCCAGGAAAGATAGCCTCCCTGAGCAGAGAATTGTGAAAAAAATAGGTCAGTGGAATTTCAATCTAAGAAGCTTATAGCAAAGGAAATAATCACTGGAGTACAAAGGCAACCTACAGAATGGGAGAAAATGTTTACAAACTATATATTTCATAAGGACTTAAAAGGAAATAATCACTGGAGTACAAAGGCAACCTACAGAATGGGAGAAAATGTTTACAAACTATATATTTCATAAGGACTTAGTCTCCAAAATATGTAACTTTTGAAATGCCATTAGGAAAAAAAAACCCACCTGATTAAAAAGTTGACAAAGGACCTGAGTAGACATTACTCTAAAGAAGACAGGTGATAGATATATGAAAAAAAGTCGAGTAATCATCAATGAAGAATTAATCAAAATAACAAGGTAATGCACAACACTTTTTAGAATGGCTACTATTTTTTAAAAAATAGATAAAAGTGCTTTTGAGAATATAGACAAGTATCATGTACCCTTGTCCATAATAATGAGAATATAAAATGATATGGACACTATGGAAAATAGTATGAGGTTCCCTAAAAGAGAAAGAGAGAGGAAAAAGAGAAAACACTAAGAAAGTATCTCACATGATCTGCAAAGTTCCAGGGTTCTCTGATATATCATTTCTAGTAGTAGCAAATGTTGTATGTAATACAAAGATGTTATTATAATAAAGAACTGTGGGAGATTTGGCTTTGAGTTTCTTGACTTCCCAGAAAAGCGGGGGAAGGGGGAGAAAAAGAGATAACTAAATTATAGAGTGAGAAATATAGTGGCTTACCAATAACTATTTCTTTCTAAAAATGGTGTTTTGTATTTTGACAGTCGGGCCAACCCATGTAATCAACATCTTTTTAGTCAATAAGATTGAGTGAAACTCACAGGTTATATATACTCTTGGGTATAATGAGCATGTGCTGACCTGCAGATACAATGGTAGGAGCTAGGGTAAATATTTGAAACCCAGGTTGTCCTTTGGGTGGCAGGATCAGTCTACTAGCCCTAGATACTGACCTTTACGCTCACTCTTTGCTGAAACTATTACATTTTGAATATTTTTGTTTGATCAACTTGGAATATGCTCTATGGGATGGTTAGGTTTTGTTGTCAACTTGGATCTTTTTAATTATCTTGGGTGGGTCTCTGAGGATGTTTACAGGAAGGCAGCCTCACAGTAGGGGGCAGGATGTAAAGAAGGTCAAAGAAGCTAGATGTAAACATCCTTCCCTGTGTGGGCAGTACAGGAAGGAAATTCCAGAGACTCAGGAAGCCATTAAGTCTGGGAAAGGGTTGGAAAACCCCACCCTGAGGCTATATAAAGGGGAATAAATTCTCGCCTTGGCCCTCCTGCCTGTATGCTTTTCTGCGTGTATAGTGTTGGTGATGGGTTTCTCTCTCTGCTCAGGCCTATGAAAGTGGGCCAGCCTCTTTCGCTGTTACGGAACTTCCCTCAATCTGTAGTTTCAATAAATACTTTCCTCCCCCAAATTATTCCAGGTTTGAAGGTTCATCCCAGAGGTGTGTGGCTAACTACGACACTCTACAAATTTATTAATTGGTACATGAAAGTGAAACCCTGTAGTCAAAACAGAAACTAAAATGCAAAACAGTACCTCAATGATCAGGCAACAGACCTATGGACTAAAAACTCTTCGTGTCATGGTAAACAACTGGTAAACCTACCAGCGATGATAGAGGCCCTGTGATAGCTGATTTCTAAAACACTTTACAAGACATGATAGCTATTAAACTTTCAAATGGATTTCTGTCCATGGACGAGGCTTCCTTTCCTGAAGCCTACATCTAAATTGAATGAAAATTAGATAATTCACAGGTTGCTTTTGTTTTGGGTGTTGTGATGGTTTGAATATTAATGTACATCCCCTATAGACATAGGTTTTTTTTTTATTAAGGTGTTATCTAGTCTTCAGCAGGAAGAGCCCTGTTGGAGTAGGTGTGTCACTGGGGGCAGATCTTGAGTCCAACCGTAAGATACTTAAGATAGCTAGCTGAGCTCTGACTATTGATGATATCTGTCTCCTTTGGATGATAATGTGAGCATCGAGAGTTCCAGCGAGGTCTGGAATGGTAACCAACCCCCAGATGGCAGTTAGTGAAGGCCTGGATTGCATTGCACAAGCTGCCAGGGGAAGCTGATCGGCGATAACTGGAGTAAAAAGACCATTGGCATAAAACATAGTCTGCGGCCATGAATAGGCTGGATACAGTTCCTACTGGGAGAGAACAGCAAACCAAGA
>PVHP010019097.1:0-32285 GCA_004024765.1 Zapus hudsonius
TGGGGCCAGTGGGAGGAGTGGCGGGGGGCTGAGGCTGCTGAGATCCCTCTAACTAGTTTTGCTGGGATCTCTGGGCACAGATAGAGGGGCTGATGGGTTCCTCAGGCCCAGAAAAGGAGCAGGGCAGATGGGTTGGGGATGGGGCTATGTAAGAACCCCTGGTCGAATGGTTGAAAGAGAAAGAGTAGAAAAGAAAAAAAAAGAAAGAAAAAAAAAGCGAGGGGGGAGTGGCGTGGAAGACGCTCTGGAGGTCGGAAGCCGGGGGGAGGGGCTACAAAGGAACCCCCAGTTCCGTTGAAAGAGAAAGGGAAAAAAATACGAGGGGGGAGGAGAGGGGCAGGCACGCTGGAGGCCGGAAGGCAGGAGGAGGGGCTATGAAGGAGTCCTGGGTCCTATGAAAGAGAAAGAGAAGAAGAAAAAAGAAAAAAAAAGAAAAGAGAAAAGAAAAAATCGATGGGGGATGGGCGCGGCAGACTGAGGTCGGGAGGAGGGGCTAGGAAGGAGCCCCCATCCCAGTGAAAGTGAAGAAAAAAAATGCCATGGGGGAGGGTCATGGCAGATGCGCTGAAGGGTGGGGGGAGGGGCTACAAAGGTGCCCCCATCTCGGTGACAGAGAAAAAGAGAAAGAAAAAGCAATGGGGGAGGGGTGCGGCAGGTGGTGGGAGGAGGGGCTATAGAGGAGCCCCTGTTGCCGGTGGAAGATACAGAAGAAAGAAAAGCAATGGGGGAGGGGCATGGCAGATGGAGGGTGGGAGGGGAGGCTACAAAGCAGCCCCCGTCCAAGTGAAAGAGAGAGAGAAGAAAAAAAGTGATGGGGGAGGGGCGCGGCTGATGGTGTGAGGAGGGGCTACTAAGGAGCCCCGCCCAAAGAGAGACTGAGAAAAAAAGCGATGTGGGAGGGGCGCGGCAGACTCGTTGGAGGGTGGGGGGAGGGGTTACGAAGGAGCCCCCCTCCCGTCCTGGTGGAAGAGCGAGAAGAAAGAAAAATCAATGGGGGAGGGGCGTGGCATATTGAGGGCATAGGAGGGGCTACGAAGCAGCCCCCATCCCAATGAAAGAGAGCTTAATCAGATTTTTTTGATGAGAGAACCTTCCCCAAATGATCTAGCACTGGTCCCACTGCCTACCTGTTATTTCAATCAGTAACTCTTCCCTTTTGGAACTTCTTTCCTACAGACCTGCAAGAAAATCTACTTTGTCTTCACCATAACTGCCCTTTAGAAAATGAAGACAGAGTCACTATGTTTCCTGGTATTTTATTTTCTTTTTAATGCTTTTAAATGCAAAACGTCATGTTTTTTTTTCTATCAAGTGTGCATAAAGCCACACTGTGAGTATACTCAGCTTCCTCTGAAACGAACAAATTCCATGTTGTCTAGTTCCTCAGAGAAAAAAGGCTCCACAGAAATGGCAAGGGGATTTTCCTGGGCCTCCCCGGTCTGTGTTAATAATTGAGTTTATTTCCTTGGGCATTTTTGTACAGATCTATGCAGCTCCTTGATGAGGGAGGAGGCTTCCTCCCAAGAGACTCAGATAGATGGTCAGCCAATTTTAGGAGGTAGCAAAGTTCATCACAGAGCTTTAGAGTGCACAGGGGCTCACACCAGGGAAATTTGGTAATAATTTTCTGTGTCAACAGGGGACATAGCACAAGTATCTCATGTCTTTATCATGTACTTCTAGATCACCTGAAGAAATATTTCTTCACTGTAGTTCCTTCTAAGACATCCTTTTTAAAGGTGAAAGCACTAAAGCTAACCTGGGTGTGAGCTCTAGTTATGTTTTCCTGGTGTGACACAACATGTTCCCTCCATTATTCCAACCCCTTCCCAGGTATGAAATTGTTAGAACATTTAAATTGGGTTTTTCCTTATACTGAAAAAATATATAACTGGCAGACATATGACCTCTTTTACTGTTCCTGTGACCATTCCTGTACCAATCCAGCCTGCCTTCATTCCTACTTTTCTTTTTACTCATATGTTATATCAGAATGCCAAGAAAAGTTATTGGCAGTGCCCAACATATTCATTTTTTCTACTCCTTTATCTACTGTTCAACAATCTCTTATTCAATTTAAAGTGCTCAGCATAGCTAGGAAGCCTTCTACTCTCAGTGAGCTGAGGACCTCCTCAAGCATAAAAAGATGAGATGAGATGAGGTAAGGTGAGGTTCGGTGAGGTGAGATGTGATGAAGCAGTCTTCTATTTCTCTTGGGAAATCAAGATTATTGACATGGCTTTCCTAATCATTCTTCCTTTCCACCTGTCACATGCATCTTAAGACTTCCAAGGTAGCTGAGCATCTTCAGCTCTCCTTTCCATACTACCTCAAGAGAAGAAGTTGCCTGCCACCTTTCCATGTTGTCTCATGAAAACCTGTTAAGGACCCTGAATTTTCTCTGATTTTTTTCTTTTAGTTCCAGAGGACTTTGCTTGTCTAAAGACTAGTGAAACTGTACTCTGAATTATACACATCTCTACTCAATCTAAGAATGTAATGAGATTACATGAATAAACTATTTTGATTAAATTCATGAAAGAATGAGAAAAAGTTCATGTTTTATATAAAATTGCTTTATGAGAGTTTTTAGACAGCAAGCAAGATATATATATATATATCTGCCATGCATGTATGTGGAAAACAGAGGCAAAGTCAAAGTATAGCTAATCTACAAGAGAAAGATAAAGCAAGACACCACTGAATTCAGAGTTCAATTCAAACATAAGCAGTACAAAACGAATGAAACAAAATAGTCTGATCTCACAAAACAGGACAATATTCAGGGAAATAGACAGCTGACTAGGCAAGAAGTAGTGGCCTATCCCACTGTAGAGGAATTTATTCTAGACTGGAGTTAGACGACTCTTCTATTTACAGTTCCATTGCAATGTAGAAGACTGGAGAAACAAATGGAACAGAACATAGGAATTGTGTGTTGATGGCATAAACATTCAACCCCGACACAGTTTATGGGAGGAAAGGATTTATTTCAGGCTTACAGAGCCCAGGGGAACATAATCAATGGTGGAAAAAAGCTGGCTCCTTTTATAGATCCAAGCAGAGAGAGAAACCACCAAACAGCCAGCAAACACCAAAAGCAGCATGCAAGAACACCAGAGCTCAAACTTTTCTAAACAAACATAGACTGGACTCAGATCCGCCCCAATGACATGCCCCCTCTAGCAGAAATCTTCCTGCTGGGGGCTAAAGTAAGAACTTTGATTAAAAAAATAACTGAGTCAAATATTCAAACTGTCCCATGCAGCTCAACAACTTTTCTACTCATAGCTACATTGCAATGTAGGGGGGCTGGAAGAAACACATGGGCCAGAATATTGGAATTGAGAAACTGTCTCATGACAGTCCTATAGAAATGATATGGAGGAGTGGGAGATAGTCGTAGAGTACTCCTCAGAATCCTTCAGTGTTTTGAGAAATCACAAGTTATTCCAGCAAGGCTTACGCCAGCTATAGGTCAAGCTTCTGCCTATGCACATAAATGTAAGGGTGCCAGGGCACCATGCCAGAACCATGCATCCCAAATAATAAGAGGTCAGGAAAAGACAGATAAATGATGCTGTCTCTCAGTGTCTTATTTAAAAGCATATATCATGAGAAGAGGAATTCACTGGCTTGTAACCCTGCTGTGAAAATATCCCAACTCTTTTCTATTGAAAGTGAATGCTAACTTAATAATCAAATAAATAAATTCATGTTTAATGCTTAAGCAGAATTTCATTAAAATTTTCTTGATGTTATGCCAAATTTTGAAATGAATTGGAACTGGTTTACATTTCTTAAATTGGTCTTTCTGTGGAAATAATTAAAAAGTGTTAGAGTCTTGGCAGAATTCCAATGACTGTGACTCAACTTGTTAAAGTAAAATTTTAATATTTACACATTATATAGTATAATATTTATACTAGGCAACAGATTGAGAGTGTAGAATTCAAAATAGGATGTATGTTGACTTAGAATTACAGTATGATATTCAGAGAATTGGAGGTTATCTAATGTTAATATTGGGTCATCACAAGCAACCAATTTTGAAGCATCAACACTGTTCAGCATGCATTTCTAGCCTGTATTTACTTTAGGTTTGCGTTTCATGGCAACACATGTAAACTGGCTTATCACTGGATTCACCATTTGATTCTTAAGGAAAAGCTGACTTTGTCTCCACACCATCCTATATTAGATATAGATATAGATGGTATAGATATAGATGATATAGATATAGATATAGATAGACAGATAGATAGACATAGATAGATGGATAGAAAGAAAGAAAGAATTGATGGAGCCTAAAAATATCATGTTAAGCAAAATAAGCCACTGAGAAAGACAAGTGTTATCATTCATTTTCTCTCATATGTGGAATACTTAAAAAAGACAAAGTTAAAGGGAGATTACTAGGGGACAGGAATGGGATCAGTGGGAGGGAACATAAGGTGTAAGTGTGGGTAGTAGGGTAGTAAATAAGGTCAAAGTACCTTATATACATGTGTGAACTGTCAAATTTAAACCTGTTACTTTGTAGACTTAATATACCCTAAAGTAGCAGAGAAACATTATCCAAAGAGAAATAGCATTGCAACAAGAATCATGTGCCATAGTAAGTTGTGCATGTATTCAAAAGGGTTGATAAGGCAAGAAATTATTTAAAAGGCAAAATGAGGATGATTTCATTATTTAACTTGAAGCAATGATTCTTGGTCACAAAAATTCATTTTGAAAAACATATACAGGTTGAATGACAGTGAATGGACATAGGTCTTCATGAGGAACTTTTTGCATGAGGTAGCAGTGGCCTCTGTGCAAGCTAGTGTGTCCACTAATGTCTTTTCAGAAAAAAAAACATACATAAGAACACTTCCTTTATCACTTTCCAGATTTATTTAATTTTGTTATTGTTGACACTAGTGACTCCATGTTGATACTGACAAGTTTTATATCCCAGTCACTTTCCATTACAAAGCCCACATGTTCAATTTTAATTCAGTGGACTTTATCACCTCAAGGTGGAAATCAACATGTAATTACTTGAGTTGGTTCTTTTTGAAAATACATAAATAAATAAAGAAGAACACTTCTGGATTTAACATCCCTAGATTGCTTGGTTATTATGTCAGAAATGGCATTTAAGAGTAGACTAGTTACATTTCTTGTTGCTGCAACCAAACATCTGACCAATGCAATTTAAGGAAGGAAAGATTTATTTCAGCTTACAATTCAAGGGGATATAGTCCACTATGGTGAGAAAGGGCACTGTAGCAGGTGCATAGGAAGCTAGTCACATTGCACCCACAGGTAGGAAGCAGAGTGACGAATGCTGGTACTCAGCTCACTTTCTTCTTTTCATGAAGTTGGTAACCCTAGCCTATGGGATGACAATACCCATAGTGAGGATAGGTATTCCCACCTCAATTAGCCTAACCTAGAAGTTATCTCAAAGTCATACCCAGACTTTACCTCCTAGGTGATTCTAGATCCTGTCAATGTAACAATATTAAACATCACAGAAAGCCCTTTGGAAGGAGGAATGCGACCACACCTCCTTTGAAGACCTGAAATACCCAGCAGTAAAAAGTAACCACGACACTGAGGAGAGCCCTCAGGAGAAGTAGGATGGGAGAGAGGGGAAATAAGATTACAACCTTTATTATAAAATAAGTAATTATAAAATAGCAAAGCGACAACAACAGCAACAACAACAAAAGCTAAAACCCTCAAAATGAGGGTTCTAGGAATGCTATGAAAAATTTGCAACAAATACATGTTAGTACTCCCAAGCCTCAGTATTTTGGCCTATATGAAAAAAGATTCAATATGATGGCACTTCTTCCCAGTCATAGATGTGCACAAAGGGATGATTGAGGCAATTTTTGAGGTAGTGAGCATGCTACAGCATATCTTACCACTTATAAGAAAAAAATTTTCCATATTAAATGGAGAACCATTTAACTCTATGTATCCTGTGGCCTTTTCTACTCTGAGATACTCAAATATAAAATATGAATGCACACTTGTATGTGTGCATACACAAACCTCATGAGCATTCTAGTCATATCATTGGTTTAACAGGCTTGGATCATGCCTACGAGATTACATGGAGACAACCAGTTACAAATTAAGCATTGTCAATCATGTGACCATTTCATTTCCACATCATTCTTTATTTAATAACTCTCTCAGATTTGTCCCAAACCATGGGCTTTCCTTGGAGAATTTCCAAGTTATTTCTTTCCTAAACTAATCCAACACAGTGTGGAACATGACAGCCTTTTCATATAGAGTGGATTACTTGCAGACACGAAGTCCTGTTTGGATGTTTGGATTTTAGTAATTCATGATCATTTTAAATGAAACTTCCTAAACTCATTGTATCTGCTTGACTTCCTATGTAAAACCCACCGGAGCATAAGAATGCCCAGTCCACTTCCTCTATCTACCTTGCTTTTCTCTCAAATAGTGAAGTGAGAGCCATTTGTATGGATCAGGAAACCTAAAGGATATGTCATGGGAAAAAATACTAAATAAAGAGACCTGTACTCTGGTCCAAGTCATGTCAGTAATCAGCTGGATAACATTGCACAACCCACGTTTAATTATACTTGTACTTTCCTATGATACAAAGTGATGACTTTTGTCTGGATAGCTTCTAAATATCCTTTCATTGAACTTTATTTTTATGCTGAATTTTCTGCTATTTTTTTCTTTATTGTCCATAATGAGTTACATTGTTTAGTGGGCCAACCATGAGTTGTTATCCCCAATTCCCCGTTGCCCCCCTTCCCCATCCTCAGTCAGCTGGATATCCTCCTCCGTGGGCCGCCTGTATCAGTCTTTGTGGTAGGGGACCATGGATAGCTCATTCTTCAGCCAGGCTCTCATGACCCAAGTGTGTTGTTACTGAGGGTTACTAAGTCTCTGATATTCTCCCCCACCATGGCTCTCACAATCTTTCCGCCCCCTGTTCCGCTCAGTTCCCTGAGTCGTGGTGGGCAAGTATTGAGGCTGCTATGGTGTTGTGAGCTTAGGGGTTTTTGTGTTGAGATTTGTTGGTTTCTGTCACACTGGCTTATCTTTTGTTGATTGAATGGCTATGGCTGTGGGTCCCTTGTTCATCCAATCATTCTCTGTGGGGCTCCATATGGATCCTCCCCCGTATTACTGTGGTGGCTCATCTCATGCCAGGATCTCAGTTTTCTGCCTGTAATCGGTTGGTACGGTTATATGGGCCACAGCTCTATTTTTGTGTGTGTGCATGCATGTGTGTGGTGGCTTTCAGAATAATTCTGCTTTTGTTCAAAGATGTATTGTCACTTCTATCATTGTAATGCCACTGAACCATCCTATTACTCAATAAAATGGATGGTATAATGTGTATGGTATTATAAACCAATAACAATCAATTTCATAATACTATAATATATAAAGCATGATGAATCCATCTTTGCTTGTTGTACTCCACAAAAGTGGAAGAGGGTATGTGTAGCCCCACTTATCTTGAGCAGTTGAGCATGTAGTTATTTCAGGTAATTTAAATGTCTTATGCCAGTCTCTTAAGCTGCTTTCATATGAATGGAATATGTATCTGACGGGTCAGTTTTGAATGGTTATTTTTTTAGCTACTCAGTAATACTTGCATCTTTATGTGAGGCCTTTCCCCTCTTGTCTCTCACTTTAAAAGATTTAATGTCTCTTCTGTTAGTAATAGCAAGTATGATAAGGATAAATAACAGGCATAAATCAATTTACTTTTAACAGACATTAACTCATTTGAGGGTCACAGAAATCCTTAGAGATACTGTTATTAAAAGTCAACTTTGGCGAATGAAAGCAGCTTACTTCAGCTCAGCTCTCACAGGTAGGAAATGATAGATAGGTATGGATTTTATGACACATGCACTCAGTCTATACCCTCTTCAACCCACTGGGCCGTGTTCATTTGTGCAGTGATTTTCTAAGGAGAGTTCTGAATGACTCAAGAGATTCAGCTCAGTAAGAATGAAAGAAAGAAAGAAAGAAAGAAAGAAAGAAAGAAAGAAAGAAAGAAAGAAAGAAAGAGGGCTTCCAGGGCCTCCTGCTGATACAAACAAACTCCAGACTCATTTGGCACTTTGTGCATTTCATTTTACATGGGCATTGGGAAATGGAACCTGGGCCACCAGGCTTTGCAAGTACCTTTAACTGCTGAACTAATTTCTCCAGCCCAAAGAAAATGAGTCTTGAAAATAGCATGCTGCTAGCCTGAAAGAAGGAGGGAATGAGAGCCTGTAGAAGTTGCAAAAATAGGTTCTCTGCTGGAGCCTTTAGGATGACTACAGCTCTACCAATATCTTGATTTAGGTTCAGTGAGACCTATTTCAGATTTCTGACTGAAAGAGCATAGGTTTGTTTCAGGAGCCCTGGGAAATTGATATAGTATATGTATCAAGGAACAGATCATGAATTTGGGGAAAATAACAAGTAATCTGTTTTTCCAAAGTAAGTATTAGTAAGATTGGGAATAGCTGCAGAGTGTTGTGGAGTGGTGAAGGATGCTCAGAAGTCCTTTTGAATAAAAGGTAGAAAGTCATGCAAATCTTCCTCAAGGAGGTACCTGGGACCATGAGCCAGTGATGTTTGGTAACTATAGGAACTATCAATAAGGTTCTGATTTTTCTGTGTTATTGTCTTCAGGGTTGGTCCACTCAGAAGGAAATGAAAAATAACCTGATGATTCTACTTTCACTGAGGTAGGGAGAAGAGTTCTAGAAGACCCACTGTGCCTAAGGAGTCTGTCACTTGGTGAGGTTTAATACTACATTTAATCACTTCAATGATGACCTTTGAATATAGATCTGCATGAAATCTACATAGTGTAATATGTGCCCATATAGAAATATATTAATATCCATGTAGTGAAGCACAGTAAATACATCAGCATCATCTGCAACATCTATTATGTTAGGGACACAATGGAATTTGAAACAACTAAAGCTTAAAGTGGATCATCTCCTGTCTTTCCAGTCTTACTTGGATCATACATTGCAATGAATGGAAGCAATTATGGCCAGATTCAATGACAGTGCCATCATTTATTGGAGTATATTTCCTCTATTCAATCAGTGCTATAATCACAATAAATTATATTAGACTTCCAGTATTATTTGAACATGTAGATGGTTGTGGATCAATGGGTATCTGATACATGAAAAGCTTCAGCATTCAGTTCTTTTTGAATCTGTAATTAACAATCAAAACTAACCCAATCACAGTATATTGTTCATTCTTGTTGTTGCATGCATGATGTGCAGAGGAACAAGAGCACAGAGTACCATAGAGAGTGGTCTTGTGTTCTTGTATGTAGAGGTGCCTATTAGCAAATGAATGATGTGTTACTGTGATAAAATAATCCATCTTGTAGCCTGATGATTGATCTAGCTTGAACAGCATGGTATGTGTTAATCAATTATTGCTTCATATTAAGACACAGTTTCATTTCAAACAGATTGTTTGGCAAATTTCCAAGAAAATATTAGCAAACTGAGGTGTTCTAAAAGTAATATGTGAAATGTATGTGAAACAAGTAGAGATAAAATAGTCCTACTCTGTGCATCAAGAATATTTCCAGCTACTATAAACACTTTGGGAAAAACAAGCATCAAGAATTTCACAACAGCAGAAAGTTTTCATTTAAAGACAATCATTGTAAGCTGTTCCACTCCATTACTTATCCTCTTTAGTTTCTGTGCCTGAAAAAATGACTTCATCTTCTTAAAGGAAATTTACATTCAGCATAGAATCCAAATTTTTAGATATTCACCAACTAATACCCACTAGTTTGTGACGTTCTTTTAAAATATTACAGAGCATTATGTTTAGCAACTACTTAACATAATACTCAATTGAGTCTTAGCATTAATATGCTCATAATATACAGTGCAGTGCCTCCATATGGTACATTGGGTTAGAAGCATATTAAATATATTACACAAACAGAGCTCAACACCTCACATATTATTGAGCAACAATGCACCAATTATACAATAAAGTAGACAAGAAAATAAACACAGGCATATGCATCTGAACTGTAGATGAAAATGGAACTAAGGGGACAGAGGACAGAGAAGAGGGAGAGATAATAAAACAGGACCACATACTTATACCATTATAGTGAATCCAAAGGCATATAATTTTTATTTCCCCAAGGCAAAGCATGAAGACAATATTGTTTAAGATGTAACTGTTTTATTAAGTAGACCTGGAAAATCTCTCTTTTTAAGTTAGCTCTGTTAAGCACAAATGCAATATGCACTACAAATATCAACCACAACGATAAGCTTAAATTTTCTACTAGCTACATTAAAAAGGAGTACAAACTAGATCTTGCATCTTTTACTTAACCAATGTCTGAAAAATATCATTTAAACATTAACTCATCAATAAAATTATTAATGTTGCATTTAATATGTTATGCATGTTACATCTTTTAAATCCAAAGGGCAATTTCCACTTATGATACATGCCAATTCTAAGTAACCACTTTTTAAGTGCCCCAGTTGACTAGCTGCTACCTTCCAAGACAATACATTTTAGATGTCGTTACCATTTCACCTTGGCATCTTCCTGTATTTTGTTCTTATTTGAATGACAGCCTGTTTGAAAGGTTCTGAGGTTTAGGGGTGAATATGTGATCTATAAGAGAAGGAGCCTCAAAGGAGTACCAGGACTCAGCTAGGGTCATACAATCTGTAAGTCTCTGAGATTTATCTACATAGAATGTATTCCCTCCAAAGACCATTCAGGGTTTGAGATGTAGCTCAGTGCTATAGTGCTTGCCTAGCATTTGTGAGGACCTAGGTTTAATTCCCAGCACCAGAAAGAAAAATGGTTCAAAAATCCATCATGTGTGTGTCTTTCAATTGTTTGACATGAAAGGGCAATTTTGGCTATCTATCTGCCAAACATTTAATAATAATGACCCATTAATACTATTCCCAATTAGTATGCACTCTCATATTGTGTGGGGAAAGTGGCTGTTAACTTCTATGACTGTCTTCCTAAAAACCATTATCCATCTAATCATAAGAAAAATGTCAGACAAATCTCACTTAAGGGACAATCTGACTAGCATACCTCCAAAACAAGGAAATTCTTAGAAACTGCCATAGCCAAACAGAGACTGGGAGATACATGTCTTAAATGCAACGAGGCATCCTGGATAGCATCCAAGAATGGAACAAGGGCATCAGTCAAAGGAAAGAAAGGAAATCCAAATAAACTAAGGGCTTTATGAATAATAATAATACTGTATCCATGTTGGTTCATTTGTAGAAGTCAATGTCCCATACTAAGGTTAGATATTAGTAATAGGGGAAATGAGAACTGAGCTAGGGTTTATAAGAACTCTGTATTTCTCATGATATTATGTAAACTGAGTCTATTAAAGCTAATTTTTTTTATTCAAAATGAAAGAAGAAAGAAAGAAAGAAAGAAAGAAGAAAGAAAGAAAGAAAGAAAGAAAGAAAGAAAGAAAGAAAGAAAGACTAAAAGGAAGGAAGGAAGGAAGGACGTATATGTATGTGTGAGATTCCAAGATAAATCTATGAGAGCCATCCTAGAAGCATAGAATGGAGCATGTTTTTGTATTAAATCAGAAAGGGAGAGAAAATTTATCAGCTACTGAAAGTACTGTAGTGAAATTTGGTAAAGAGTGTTTTCTTTGTAATTTATTTCATTTATTGAAAACTTGTGGCGGGGCGTGGTGGTGCACGCCTTTAATCCCAGCACTCAGGAGGCAGAGGTAGGAGGATCACCATGAGTTCAAGGCCACCCTGAGACTACATAGTGAATTCCAGGTCAGCCTGGGCTAGAGTGAGACCCTACCTCGAAAAACCAGAAAAAAAAAAAAAGAAAACTTGTACTCATGCCTGTTATATATTTTGATTACAGTTATCTTTCCTTATTCACCTTTCCCACTTGCTACACCCCATCTTCTCAACTAGACTCTCTTCTACTTTTATGTCTTGTTCGTGACTCACTGAGTCTAATTAGGTTTGCTTGCTTGAGCATGGGTGGGGTTTATTTCCCTGGGTCGGAACAATTTACCAGTGTTGTACCACTGAAGAAAGTGTCTCTCCCACCCCAAAAACCATTAAACACCAATAACTCCCCAGGGAGGGATAGAGGGAACGTCTCGAGCCACTCTCCCATCTTGAGGGAATACTAATGAGCCTGTTTTCTTATCAAAGAGGACAGTAGGCAGAAAGAAAATTCTGCCACTAAACACCATCCTATCACCTAAACTAGTACTAATGGCAATGATTATAATGTTGATGGCAATAGGAGGTGCTTTTTCTGCAGTGATAATGGTGCTGTGTATTTGTTTAAAGTATGAAATATTAAAGTATTACCTTTCAAGGCATTGTCCACTCTTATTTAGAGCTCTTCAGAGGGCACTGCAAAATGACAGAAGGATAGTAATAAAAATAGGAAGCTTATTTAGAAAGGAAACAAATCACTACCACCAGGATCATTTACACCTGCCATGTTGTAAAAAAATGAACATGTAGTTTTAATTTGTGGTTCAAAGATGTCAACAGGGGTCACCTCACATTTCAATATAACAGAAACAATACACTAGAATAGAAGAAAAGCATTAGAATGGATTGGTCACTATGTGCTTGCAAGCATTTCTTACAGCATCCTTCTATTAAGTTGAAAAATTGCCAAAATTGCTAGTTATTATTATTTTTTAATAAATAAGCCTCCTATCCTGTTCCTCTCTCCATTCCTCCCTCCTTCCCTCTGGCTTTGATGTGATTGTGTTTAACAAGCATATTTTCACTGGGACCATTTCTATTACATAGTGATTGAGCTTTGATTTACACATAAATTACCCACCTTGATGGAGATTTTCATGCTCCCCTAGCTGATATCAATGAAGCATAACTGCGTAAACACTTTATTTCATATCAGTTTTGGATAACTGAGACTGATAACTAATCATATCTAGAGACAATGTGCTATAATGCAGGAAACAATAAACACTTCAAGTTGAAAAGCTCATCTATTCTTTATGAGCCCACCATTTGCATGCTTATCTCAGTGATCCATTTCTTTCTGCAGGAAGGGTCTTCATCCTCTCGTCTCCACTGCAATTAGAGGTTTGTTGTTTTCATAAACACAAGTACTTACAAAGACCAAATTCTTACTTTCCAGCTTATTTTCTTCAAAGAGCAGGAAATCTGAGTTTTCCCGTTAGGGCTTTAAAGTGATGTCACCAAAATTCTTATGAACAATTTCTGGGCTTGATTTCTGCTGCATGTAAAACCTCTTGTTCACTTTACACCTTGGTGTATTTGAGCTAGCCATGTTCAGAATGGGACCACTTCTATTTCTCAAGGCTCAGCTGCTAAACTGCTGCCTGATTTTGCTTAACCACCTCAAGAAATTGGAAATGTTCACATGACTTTTTTCATATATTACTATGTATTATAATTATTTTGAAATAATGCTACCTTAACTTCTCAGCAATAAATACCTTGAAATCTTATACTATGTAATAGTTTTTTTTTTTATTTCTGAAGACCAAATATGGTCCTGGAATGACAAGGTACCTAGGAAATTTTTGTTGATTTCATACATTAATTGATATATAAATGAATATCTCTGTCAGATTTTGTCAGTGAACTCGCACAGAGAAATTATGTTTGCCTGTCATTTGTTCTTTCATTCACTCAGAAAACAATATTGAGAGCTAAACACTGAGCTTGGCACATTACCAGATAAATTGGAAACAAAAATACATTTCTCTTCTCTAGTGACAGTTTCATTTAACACCCAAATTTTTCTCAGAGAATGAAAAGGAGACAGAAAGATTTGGAAAGCCAAAGGAGAGTTGTGCTGAAGCAGAAGGGAGAAAAATGGATAGTGTACACTATAGAATGCAAAAGATAATTCCAAAATCTAGATTAGGTATACTAGGCACAGTGATGAAGCCCAATGTTTTCATTGTGAACTGTTCAAAACAGTGCTTGGGGGTATGTTTACTTACTAGGGTGGTATTAACACACTACCATGAACTTGGAGGCTTTAAGTAACAGACATTTGTGGTTTCCAAGAAGCTAGAAGTCTAAACTCATGAGGTTGATAGGTTGGTTCAGTTACCTTTGATGAATATGAGGGAGCGTATATTCCACTATAATTGCAGTATATACGATTTGTAGAGCATCAGCCTGATTGAATTCAGCCTTCACTTTCACATTGCCATCTCTGTAAGTCTCAGTTATCATGTTTCTGCATTTTACTTTTTTATTTTACTTTTTATAGTACACAGGCTCATGAAGCTTAGACAGATCTTAAAGTCTCAATGCAGCCAAGTTTCACCTTGAATGCATGGCCCTTCCATCTCTCCTTCTCCAAAGCTGGAATTGTAGATATGCATCACTGCCTCCAGATGTTTCTGCATTTTTTTAAAGCTAACAATCACTACTCTGGGATGACCTCCTATTAACTAATTAACATTTGTAACCATCCTGTTTCGATACAGGACTACCTTTCGAGATGCTTGGGGTTAGAACATCAATATTAGGATCTGGATGTGATACAATTCAACTGAAAATACATGATTGGCCTAGTTTTAGTCAGGAACCTCAGCAAGGCAAGATGGGAAATGTAACCCAGGGGCAGGTCACATCTTGAAAACCAGCCTAGGGCCATGACAAGTTTCAGAGAGCTGGAGAAGCAGGTTCTTTTCCTGTGTTTCTTTCCTGCTGTCTTATTCTCAAGCACAGGCCAGTGCTTTGTGGGGTGCTTCATGGAAGGAGATATGGGTCAAAGGTTAAGTCTGTAGGAGGTCGAATTTGCTTGGGTAAATTTGGAAGTTCATATGGATCAAAGGGTTTGGTGAGACATGAAAACAGAGTCAGTTTAAAGCTGTCAATTGTAAACTTCTCCTTAAGGGCATTAATTTCCTTAGTTTAAAAGTAATTAAGAATACTCTTTTTTGAGAAAATATTTTTTAAATTAAATCGTTATTGAAATTTCCTTACCTATAGTTAAATGAAAATAAAACACCTTTTAAAAGTGTCATTTATGGGAAAGACTAAAAGTTATGTGATGGTCAGACCTCTCTGCAGAGGCAGCCCCCTCCCCCTGAGTGGGAGGTGTCTAGTTAGAGCTACAACCTAGGTGCTAAAACTGATTGGTCAAATATAAATCAATCAGCTGTCTCTCTGGCTCACCTGGGAAGAACTTAAATTCTCTTCCCTAGAGGAAGTGGTCCCTTCTTTTCTTCTTCCATGTGGCAATGGAATAGAGGGGACTGCTGACCTAGGCCTCAGTGAGGTAAGGCCTATACCTCTACCGCAGCTAATGGCTGGTGGGGGGCAGGCTCCAGATGCTTTCTCTTATAAACCTCTCCTTTTTTATGATGGGGGCTCTCTGTCATCTTTTCTTCTTTTACTTATTTAGCTAAATAATATAAGTTGTGTTGAACTCTCTGACACGTGTTCTCCCCACACTGGTTGCTGGAGAACTCTATAACTTCCCACATGGTGACTGGAAAATTCCCCATCCAACTCCCCTTTTCCTAATTTACAAAATTAGAATAAATGTATAATTAAAATTTAATTCTGTCCCTGTGTACAATTCTTTGACATTAGAAGACACAAACTTGGAGTAGGACGAGGGGGAAGGGAGGATTCCAAAACTCACTCTCTCCCTGTGTTGCTTACAAATATTAATTATCAGCAATCCATATCAGTTACACTAAAACTATAACTTGGAAAAGAATTCCCAATATTTAATGAGCATACACAGGAGATAGTTCACTTATCCTTTTCCTAATTCAAAAGAAGAGTGGTTCTGTGTATGTTCTGTGTATATGGCTTCAGGGGCAGATGATATGGTACTTGGGATGTGGTACACAGGATGAAGCCATGGCATACTGGGGAAGAACAAGGACAGAGGACCAACCAAAACTTGAGATGCTCTACAGGTCACTGTGCTTGCCTGCCTCAGCAGAACAATCAGGCTAGGAAAGGGCACACATAAGGAAGCTCAGGGAAGATGACCAGAGTAACCATGAGGCTAACCCTGACTGGAGAGCTTGGCCATGGATTGGACAAACTGAACCTTACCTCCAGTCAGAAGGCAGGCGAACCACAAAGTGCTTCAGAGTCATCAATGTATTAAAAGATTGTCATTGCTTCCTCTTTTTCCTGTCTTGCATGGATCCTTGCAACCATTTTTGGTTATGGAAAACATCGTTGCATTCCCTTGAAGTGAATCAAGATTAGGATCTAGCATGTCTTTAAAGCTCAGTGTTACTGTCAACTCTGATTAATTCAGAGAGAATTATAAATGAGATAATTTCAAGCTGACACTTAAAGTGTGCATGCAGAAAAACAGGGAAAACATGAAGAAACAAGAAAATAATAAGCTTTTACCTCTGATTAGCAGTGGGGGGAAGGGTGGAAACAAGCATGCTGTGCACTCCTCCAGCAAATGGGAGGCAAAGACAGGATAATCTCCCAAAAGTTTATGGGCCAGCTATCCTGGTGAATGCAGGTGTGTATAAATAGAGACTCCATGTGAAGGTGGAAGGCTAGTGATGCAGGATATGGGGGTTCAGGAGGGGTCCCCTAGATTTATGAATCCCAAGTTTGGGTTTTGTAGTAACTTTAATAAAGAATTAATAAACACAGGGCAAGAAGGATAAATTATGAGTGATTAAGTTTATTTATTGAGAAATCACAAGTTGTGGGGTTTATCTAAATGAAATTGGGATCTAGGAAGGGGAGCTAGGGAAGAGTCATAAACTTGTGGGAAATAGGAAGCAAACTCTCCTGTGGAAAACACTGCATAGTTCATAAGGTTCATTTTAAGAAAAAAATTGGGGCTTTTAAGGAAATACTGGAATAGATCCACAAGCTCGTGGAGATGAGTTAAACTGAGGCATCCAAGGAAGGATTAGAGTAGAGACTTGAGTATGTGGAAGGTAGGTAGTTCATAAAGCTTGTTTAGGAGAGAAACTAAGGCTTCAAGGGAGATTAAAGTTGTAAGCATGTGGAAGGTAGGATCTTGAAGCTTGTGTAGGAAGAATTAGGAGAAACACATATGCCTTCCCCTGGAGGATAGTTAAAGAGAGCATACAGTGAAGCTCTGGGAAAGATAACACAGGGCAAATAGCAAAGTAGAGACCGAGAAATTCTGAGGAGAATGAAGAGAGTTACACTCATGCTTACCCCAAATTTAAAGAAATTACACATTTAGTAGATCTGGAGTGTAAGGGAAATATGCACATGGTAGAGGAAAATTATACATGTAATTAAAGTCAAAAGCTATCCCAAACTATAAAGCAGAGGCAAACAGAAAAGTTCCCCCAAACCAGAAAACCATACTATGTGTCCCCACCCTTCACCCAAGGTGATGGGGATCCACAGTCAGGTGTATCCTGGTGACATGAGTGGAGAGAGGCAGGTAAAAAAGACCCAAACTGGAAGGAGACTGCAGCCTTTATAGTGTCAGATTCAAGTCTGCAAGTGGAAGACCTGATTGGTTAGATTCTGAGGGCCTGGGCCAGGTCCAATCCACCTGGGCCATAACATGCTAGGCTGTGGGCAGCAGGGGGCACTGTAGATCAGTCCATCAGAGAAGAGTTCCAGTTCTGCCAAGAGTTTTCTTTCTTGTGTCAGGGTGATGAGGTGACATCACCTGGTTCTCTCTGGGCCTCGATCTCTAACTGAAGCGGCATAAAAGAAGCTAGCTTTCTCCTATCCTTCACTAGGACTGACACCCAAAGTTGTCCTCTGACCTCCACATGTGTGTGCGCTATGGTACTCAGGAAACTGCTCTCTCTCTCTCTCTCTCTCTCTCTCTCTCTCTCTCTCTCTCTCTCTCTCATCTCTCTCTCACATTAACATATACATGCATATCATATTCACAAGCACCAAAAAAGGAGTATCATTATATCATTATTCATAGTTTCTTTTTTGTCATTATATTTATATTAATGAACCTTTTCAAAAGCCACAATATGTAAATGAGTACATTTATTCTTTCTCGGCTTATATATTATCATTATCATAATTTTCGTTTGTGCTAACAATCCAAAGCCTGTACTGATCTTCAGGAAGGATTTTGATAAGTGTCTGAGCCAAGCAATTATTTATGTTCTCATGCTTTGGTCATGTTAAGAGGAAGGTGCTTGTTATAAAGCTTTGGTTTCTGTTACTGATAGGTCAGTTGCCCATTACTGCCAATAGAAAAGTCTCACTCTGTGTGTGTGTGTGTGTGTGTGTGGTGTGCATGTATGCATCATCATGTTGTGTAAACACACATGAATGGACAGAAGTTCATGTGCACGTGCATGTGGAGGTCAGAGGAAAACCTTGGGTACCATTCCAACAAACACTGTTGATATTTTGGGAGACAGGGTCTTTGAATGACCTGGCACTCACCAAGTAGGTTAGACTGGCTGGCCAATGAACTCCAGAGGTCCTCTTGCCTTCATTTCCTCAGAACTGGGATTTCAGGCATGAACCACCACAAGTGGTATTTTACATGGGTACTGGGGATCAAGCCCCTGTCTTCATGCTTGCAAGGCATGCATGTTTACGTGTTTTCCCCTACCTAACACTGGATTACAGGCATGAACCACTATGTCTGGCATTTGAAGTGGGTGCTGGGGATCAAACAGATACTCATTCTTCCAAGGGAAGTACTTAACCAACTGAACAAACTCCAAGCTTGTGTGAAGTCCCATTTAAAAAGGGAGTAAGGATCTGAGAGATGGCTAAGCAGTTAAAGATGCTTACTTGCAAAGCCTGAAGACACAGATTCAATTTCACAGTACCCACATAAAGTCAGATGCACAGGGTGGCACATGAATCTGGAGTTTGAAGTGAAAAGAGTTCCTGGTGGCCCATTCTCATCCCATTTATTATCTATCTATCTATCTATCTATCTATCTATCTATCTATCTATCTATCTATCTATCATCTCTCCCTCTCTCAAAATAAATATCTTAAAAATTGGTCAGAGGTTAATTAAGTTTTAAATGATTTTCTACAAAAGTGGCAATCAGGCAAGTAATCTAAGAAAATGTTATAACAGAAGTCAAACTCAGAGTTCCTTCGCTATCTACTGTGCAATGGAGGCCTCTTGTAGTAGTTGCTCATGTGAATATGGAAGATGAGAGGCAATATTTGATGAGATTGAAGTAGAGGGTGACAGAAAGTCAGACCTTTAAAGTGATATGTGCCCCATTCTGAGTTGTCAGGGAGAAAGGGAAAATACTACTTTGGGGGAAATGAGTTACCCCTATCAAGCATTCACAGATATTGGACCCTGTCTTTTACCCAACTAGTGTAATGTGTATGGACGATATAATTTAAGTTTGCTGAAGTGGCTGTCTTTAGGATATATGTTAACAGGTTTCTGGAAAGTTGTTGATGTACAGAGTACTACTACTGGCAGATGGAAGCCTTTAAAGTGGTAGAAACATAGCCCTTCTGTAGAAAAAAAAGCATTTCTATTAAAATGCAATCCACCAATAATGTAGTTTCATTGCACTCCTGCAAAACTGTTGATGATCAATATCCATTTGAGTGTCCACCTGGGCTTTTCAGTGAAGAATCTATACCATGCTCCAAGAGTCCTTTTATAAGCCAAGATATTCTGCAGGGAGTTCAGGTTTGAAGCATATCCCTAGATCAATTGCACTGTGCCTGTTGTGTGAGCAGAGCTCAAATGTGTGGCTGCACCTTTGCACATGATCTTCTTTTCTAAGAAGAAAATGAGCATCTTCCCTTGGCTCAGAAGGTGGCCTCTGGATTCCATTCCTGTTATCATTGTTGTTCTGCATGACAAGTCAATTCTTGTAATAACTGTTTTCACCCTGAAGGCATTTCTCCCAACATATATCAGCAATGTAGATTTCTGCATAATAATAAAAATAATCAGTTCCCCAAAGGTGTCTGGTCTTTGATTTGCCTTCCTGTTTAGTGCAGAACTAACTAATTACTTCAGGTTAAGTTCATATCAGATTTAGACACAGCCAAGTGAATGAAACTTAAAAAAAAAACTGTAACTGTGAACATTATTTGTATGGGAAAACATCAGAAATTATTTTATCTGGGATACTTAAGACACATTGAAACAGGTGTTCTAGGTTTTAGAATTTAGATAAAGCCCAGCAACAATTCTAATGTGCTCCCCAAATTAAGGAATACCCAAATTCTTGTCTACAAAGTTAAAGAATTAAAATCATAGACAACAAATAGTAAGGTGGGAGGCTTTATTATTTAAGGGAACATGGGGAGTTACAGAGTTCTTCAGCCACCAGTGTGGGGAGAAAAACTGGAGAGTTTAACAGAACTTATGTTGTTTAGCTAAACAAGCAGCAGAAGAAAAGATAACAGAGGGCTCCCATCATGAAATGGAGAGGTTCATGAGGGAAAAAATCTGGAGCCTTCCCCCACCCCAGCCATTATCTGGGGTGGGGTAGGCCTTATCTTCCTAAGGCCAGGAGACTCAGAGTTCCTTCTGCTAGCCTGCCATGTGGGGGAGAGAGGGCCAAGACAAAGGTCCTTGGGAATTAAAGTTACCTCAGATGAGTCAGAGAGATAGCTGATTGGTTCATACCTGACCAGTCAGTTTTAGCCCCTAGTTGTAGCTCTAGCTAGACACCTCCCACTCAAGGGGAGGGTGTCTCTGGAGCTGCCTGACCCTTAACAACGTGTTGGAAAAATGTAATATAATTGACTTAACATATGTCCTTGGCATGGGAATTTATAAAAATCTTCCTAGATTAGGGAAAAATATTTACATAGGACTAGAGAATTACCTCAGTTGGTAGATTGCTTGCCTAGTTTGTGTGACACACTGGGTTCAATCCCCAGCATGGTATAAAACTGGGCATGGTGACACATGCTTTTAATCCCAGCACTAAAGAGGCAGTGGCAGGGGTACCAAAAGTTCAAGGTCATCCTTGGCTATATAGGAGTTCAAGACTATCCTTGGCTACATAAGAACTTGCCTAAAAAATAAATAAATAAGTAGGGCTTGGAAAATAGCTCAATAGCCATTTGTGCTTGCCTCTTAAGCACCAAGGCCTTTGAGCTGGAGATTCCCCAGAATCTACATAAAAACCACTGAGCATGGCCACACACATCTGTACCCTAATCTGTGGGATCTGGTGTGGGGTGGGGGCAGACACCAGAGAATCCCTGGGGATCATTGACAGACAACTGTTCCAGGTTAGCAATAAGAGGACACCTGACTCTCTTCTGTGGCCCCAGCATGCAGGAGCATGGGGTGTACATATTTGCACACTCATGTACATGAACTACACATCACACACACACAAAATAAAATTTCATTATGTGGAAACTCGGGTCAATATTAATTTGTGGATTAATTCATCTATTAATCACTTAATGTTTCTATGTCAAATATCATTTTTGAGACTAGAGGCTGTGTGAGGTGCAAAAAGAGTCTTTACATGGAGATGGTAATCCATTAAAATCTTTCATGCTGGACATGGTGCTGAATGCCTTTAATCCTAGCAGTCAAGACAGAGATTGACGGATCACTGTGAGTTCCAGGCCAGCTTGGGAGTAGAGTCTGTTCCAGGTCAGCCTGGACTAGAGTGAGACCCTACTTTGAAAAAAACAAATGAACAAAATAAATCTTCCATGATTTGCCATTAAAAGTGAGGGTACACCCAGGGTGTCAGTGACCACAGTTGCCACAACCCATGAGAGATCCTCAAGCGTGAGGAGACAGGTTGGCTGATGGGAACACCACCTCCAAAGGAGACCCAGAACACTGGCACAGAATCAGAGATTGATAAGTGCTTGGCAACCAAGGAAACAAAGCCCATGTCATCCTATTGGGCAGAAACAGGTTGTGAGCTCCAGGTGTTATTTAAATGTTTTGTAATCACTTTTAAAAATAGATTTCAAATTCATTTTAATAATAAAAAAAATTGGAATGGCCACATGGGCATCTGTGAGATGCCTTGAAAAAGTGATGTTTTGGCCCTTTCTATTTCCATCTTGTGTGTGAGGAGAGAATCCATTTGCTAAAAAGAACAAGTACTTGTACACAGGTTTCTGCATGAAGTCACTCAGTTTTGCAAATTCCATTTTTTTTAGGTCGAATGATCTGATCACCTCATATCCCATGGTTCATACCTCCATCTTCAATATTTGCATATTTTTCCTGATGTGTGTAAAATGATTATGGCTTGTTTTAGCCTTATTGATTTGAATTCTGCAGTTCACATTAAATTTTTTATGGATATAAGTAGAGAAGATAAGTATATAAACTGGGGCGGTTTGGAGTTATTTACTAGTTTGCTAGAAAAGTTTTTAAATAAACAAATAAGAAATTAGATTTTTGTCAAAGTCAAACTAGGACTTGATACTGAGAAGTAACTATTTGTACCTCAAACATGGATAAAGGATAGAAATTCACAAACATAGAGGGCAAAAATTCATTCAGGAGTGCCATAAAGGGTGAGTGACAGGTTTTGTGTGTCCCTTGGTTAAATCAGATATCTACTTCTGTGCCCTTACAATGATGTTAGAATAGAGGTGCCTAATTTAGTTGTACTAGAACACGGTAAATCCTGTATTAGTTATCAGTATTTTTAATCAAAATTGTCATTTAAAAGACTGTTTCATTCAAATGTTTCCCTAAATACCATAACAAAATAGCCAAATAAGGTAAACAATGATTATCATGTTTCATAAAATATTCAAGCCAAGAGAATAAAAACTGGCTTTTATTCTTTCCTACCCCACTCGGCCTCTTCCCCAGAGGTCGTTAATTTTTATAATCCTTTTAGGGTCTGTACATTTTGTGAAAAGAAAATGTATGTTTTTTTTTCTGTACTCGAATTCAAATTAAATTCCTATAGTTTCCCCTACTTGCAGTTTCTAATAAAATGAAACCTTAAGGAAAGTTGATTAGTGGAAATAAGGTCTAAGGGTCAAACTTTGGGTATGAGGAAGATAGCCAGTTTGGGATCAGATGGGGAAAACCTGGGATCCAGTCTCTGAATTCTGCCACAAACCTGTAGTGCGGTCCATTACCTTTTTTAGTTAAACTTTCTCATCTGTAAAATGAGAACACTGCCACTATATTGCTAAAGTGTCTTCCTGCCTTAACATTCTGTTCTAAAAGACACGTCTGCATCATCAGCCAAGTGAGCTACCACTGTGAGCTAATGAATATGGCATAATTGAACTCTCTAGATCTCAGTAAATCTACATGTGCCCTGAGTTTTATAGTCACACAAATGGACCTGGGACTTATAATGTGCAAACTGAGAGTTACCTACTTACAAGATCAGGTTTAAGGACAAGGTTAGGAGAGTCTTTGAGAGAAGTGCACGATGAGAAGTATTTACTTAAACCTAAAGATGGAAGAAACTAAGTTCAAGTCTTGCTTGCCACTTACTTGAGGGAACTGTCTCTGTCACTGGACTATGGAGAAGCACAAAAGAGGATGAGGTCACAGCTAATTTAGAATCTTCATGACATTGAGAAACTTCTCATCATCCACTTTGTGTCAAAGTGCCTCACACAAGGGTTACCCAGAGGTTTTTTTCTTCTCTTTTTCTGCACGCATAGGAGGAAACAGGAGGTTCATTAACAGAAGAGTTCATTTGATTTCCAGTGGTCAGAGGTTTTTAAATCATCATCATGTGACAAATATCACATGGAAAGGAACGGTTGGAAAAATATCCCAACTTGATAAGAGGGCCGAATCCTCAAGTTGAGATTATTGTCTGAACATCTCAAAAGGAAGATAGCTTTCCATGCTGATAAGACCATCCTATCCTGTCCTTATTGCCCTCAAGACACTTGGATTGTTCACACCAAGAATATGATGATTAATTTAGCTTCTGGTTTGAGCTTTTGTGTGTGTGTATACTCTGCACCCTTTATTTTCCACTTTGGAAACAGAAGCTCAGGAGTAGAAGGATACATCAAATTGTCAGGGGACAGACCCATTTCCTTATAGCCTCTGCAGGGCTCACAGGTTCAAGTATAACCTGTCTGAATCTGAAGTAATTTAATTGAGTAGATAAAGAGGTCCTCATAATTATAAACTGCAGTAGGTGTAACAAGAGGCTAAATACATAGCTGTGGTTTTAATTAGCTGGTGCTTCAAATTAGTAATGTTAGTTTCAGTCAGAAATCAGTGATGTTGTACTGAAAGCCTCATCACCATGTAGTTCATTACTCATTAGACCTCACCCTGTGAAGCTTCCAATACAATGCCATGCTGAGCAAGAAAAGAAATTGTTGGACTTATTTGGTTCCCTTCCAAGAAGAATGGAACTCTTATGAAGAGTAAGTTCCTTCTAGCCAGAGATATGAGAATTAACTTTTCTTTGTTAGATGTGTTAAAAAATACAGCAAGGAGTTTTGTTTGCAGCAGATAACACCATAACACCCCTGTGCACACTCAATCTGCTATTCAAATTTGCATCTGGAATTTGGTAGCTAATGAACTGATGCAAAATGCAGCCTGGAGCCTCCTAACAAATCAAAGCCAGGGCTAAAGCCCAACCAGGGCCTTTGCTTTGCTGCTGGCCGCTGGAAGGGTTGTCACAGAATTTAAAGCAAGTTTTTTTTTCTTTTCCTCTACATTTTTTTCCTTCAGGATTTTAATTAGGTCTTTTCCTCAGAGGATAAGGAAGGTAGTTTGCAAATCCAAGGGACCAAGGCACTTTTAGTTCAATCCATAGGAGAATTAAGTGTGATCTATGGGCCTGTCATTCTGAGCTGTCAGGTGCATGAAATGAACAGATAGCTAGGTAACTGACATGTTGCTCACATTTACTAGGAAAACCAGACTTTGCTTCTTGTTCTTGTGTTAAGAATCATCTGCTATCGAAGGCAAAGAAATTAAATGTCCTTCTCCTTTGCAACAGACCTTCCTGCCTCCACTCTGGTAAATATTGTTTGAAGTTGTTACTCCACCCTCTTACCTTGTCTTTCTTACATTTTGACAACATGAGGGGCTTGGATTACTCATGACTGATAAGTGGCATTGAGGCACAATATCATGGCTCACTTGAAAGACTGCAGATGTTTCTATGCCTGTTTAATTCTACACTGGCCTTCAAAACAAACACTGGGCAGGTACCAACTGTGTGGGGTTAAGGTCTAGTTCGGCCTGCAAGTAGAAGTTGAAGGCAATGCTATTGATTGTACCACCGGTGGAGAACATCTGACAATAAATAAGCTAGCCTTCAGAAGCTGGACCTGGCAACTTTCTTGACAATGCAGGGCCCAGATGTAGAGAATTAGCTTGGGAGGGGTCTGAATGTTTTCTTTGGCTTTCTCATACAGGGATAATATTTGCTCAATATACTCATGAGTGGTCCAGTGAGCTCTTATGTGCCTGTCATTTTTTATAGTTTAGAAGTTTACTGTACATTTAAGCAGTGTATAAATGTTGACACTATCTTACAAAGGAGAAATAAGTGCTGTTTATTCAGAAAATATGGCCATCAATCAAAGGCATTTCGAATGTGGCAGTTCATGGATTCTTACTGTGAAAGATTAAGTATAGTGACATCACATAATCCTTATACATTATGTTGTATAGTCATGCTCTATGCTTGTATGGTACTTAGGAGCAAATTAGTCTACCAATGGTAGGTATTAAGGCTTGTGATATACTCAAAACTTAGCTTTACTTTTATATTTGGACATTTCTTTTAACTCCTTTCTCTGTTATGTTCATTTGCATGCCAGTTGTCTAATTAATTCTTAAATAATAATAGTACCACGAGTAAGGAAACCAACAATTATAGAGTGCTTGCAAGGATATGTAAATTTATATAATTGAAATTTGCCTCTCTCTCTCTTTCTTTCTCTCTCTCATCAATATATCAATTCACTTTGGATGAGGTTAACAAGAAAAGTGGTTTGAAGGCCCAGTGGGAAAAATGCAATATAAGTTAAATATCCCTTATCTGAAATGCTTGGGACCATAAGTGTTTCAGATTTCATATTTGTTCTTATTTTGGAAAAGTTTCATATCCATAGACATCATGTAGATGGGACCCCATTCTAAGCATGTAATCTATTTTTGTTACATATAAACCTGATGCACATAATGTGAAAGTAGTTTCACACATATAGGTGGTGCACTAATATCCAAGTGTCCTCTGTCAAGTGTGGAATTTTATACTTGAAGCATTATATAAGCACCTCAAAAAGTTAAAATCAAATCTCAGGCTTGGGAACATCTTCAATTTCAGATTCTTCATGTATGTGTGTGTTTTGTGCATGTGTGTTCATGTGGGTGAGAGTAGGTGAACACATGTGGAGGTCAGAGGACAATTTTGGGTGTTCAACTTCCATTCACCACTGCTTTAACCACTGTGTTGGCCAAGCTTGCTGCCCATGAGCATCTCTTGGTTGCTGCCTGCCTTTTCACCCTGGGTGCACTGGGACTGCAGATGGTAGGACAGCAGCATCTAGACTTTCAATGTTTATCTGGATTTAAAAATATATTTATTTTCCAGCCTTTCTTCCACAATGATTCCTGAGCCATGGCATTTGACTTCTTATGTGGGGGTTTGGCGAACCCAATCTTAGGTATTCATAGTTTTGAGGCAAGCTCTTTACTCCACAGGACCAAAACATTTTGTTTAATTAAGTATGCTCAATTGGTACTATAAGGCTTACATATTATTGTTTAATATGAGGCCTTACATGGTAGAGAAAATATGTTCAAAATAACGAAGTATTTCATTCTATAACAACCAATGTCTCAGAATAGATCTAAAACATCTTCTGAAACGTTTTTAATCATTGAATGGGATAGCCTAAAATTGGTGAGACTACAAAAGGTAGTCTTTAAAAGCCATTTTTTCATTGAAATTATTCAAAGCTTTAGACACATCCTTTCTTTCATTGTGAGTCTGTTGTTTGTGATTTCAGCCAGACCCTTTTCTTTATAGTTTCTCCAAAGGACTTCCAATCACTTGTGAAGCACAAATTAAAAAGACCAAAAACAATCACAGCCAAACAAAAAGGAGTGTGGGTATTTAAGCTATTTATATGTGTATATATCTCCACAAAAGACAGTTAAATGTCCTTAAACTTTCTCGTGATTTTATTAAAACAAGGTATGGTCTTAGACTAAAATTCTAGTTTATCTAAAGATCTATACTTCAATAATCCCTTTCTCACAGAACTTGTTACATCTGTGGGTTCTGAGCCTTAGGCTTTTACAACACAATGCAACTCTAATTCTCTTCACAGTGGATGTCTTCTGGGTACTATGCAATTGCTTGTGATATTCAAACAAAGACAAGGGAAGATAATTCTGTACACTTGCAAGGCCATGGGTACAATTCCTAATAACCATCTTTTTGTTTTCTTCTTTAGTCTTAAGAACTGGCCAGACTCAATCCCAGAAGTAAAGAAAAGATTCTCTGTGCAGTGTTGACTTGGGGAGCATTGACTTGCATTTTTTCCTTTTTTTTTAATAACAAGGGAAATCTAAATTCACTCATGGCTAATTAATTTTTTTCTCTGTCTTTTCCTTTTCATGTCAGTCACTATGAACAAGACCGTAGTGCACTTAAAAAAAAGGAATGGGAACGGAGGAATCAAGAAGTTCAGCAAGAAGATGATCTCTTTTCTTCAGGCTTTGATCTTTTTGGGGAGCCCTACAAGGTAGCTGAATATGTATGTAATTTATCTTTTTGGAAAATGCTTGCTGGTGACATTCTTAACTCACATATCAATATTTACTTTATGTTTAAAGAATAGAAATGTATTTCACAAGTAAAACATAACTATGTTATGTTTGGAGCAATTGCAAGTTTCTGAGGAAGTCTTCAGAAAGAGATTCCAGAGACATCCTGTCTCTAAGGAGATTCTTCCCACCCAACCCTTATTACAGTGAAAAATATTTCCTCCAAGCTTTCCAGGGCTTTTTTGTTCAGCCAGGTATACACTAAAGTCTTCATCAGAATGTCAAAGGTTATGCCCAACCTTCTTCACCATCAATATCACCTCATGGCAAAGCTGATGCTTTTCATCTCCATTTTTGTTTAGTGGTTTGGATGTTCCTTGACAATCCCATCTCTTTTTCTGGTGGTCAGTAACCATGGATTAGCAAATTGCCTTAGGCAGAGGGTAGGGTATAGCTGGTGTGATTTTCTAGTGGCATTCTGGCTCCTGTGTAGCTCTGATAATAATCAAAGAGATAAGTCTCCAAGTATTGATTTTACAATGACTACTTCTGAACTTTCTTTTGGGGGTGAAGATTAGGGGCGAATGGGAAGGGATTAAGAAGTAAAAGGTCTTGTTGAATGGTGAGCAGGTGGTTGGCCTTTTCTTGAAACTTAGTAGTAGCATGCATATATATAAGATAGTATCATATATATATATATATGTATGTATATATATATATATATACATATATATACATATATATATATATATACATATATACATATATATATATATATATATATATATATATATATATATATATATATATATATATATATATATATATATATGAAAGTAAAATGAAAGGAATGGGCAAAACTTCAAGAGGTGTGAATTAAGAAGGGCATAAGGGCATCACTTAAGGGATAGTGACATCTAGAAAATTTCTGATGAAGACAGAGTAGGTCCAGATGCTACTTAGGGGTAGAGTAAGCTGTTTGGACTTACGCTCATGAGGCCATAATGGTGCTACTTTGTTCAGAATGAGTAAGGAGCTTTGGAATTGAGACAAGGGTACCTTTCAAGTTTGGCAAGAGTGACAAAAAGACTTAGGTCACCTATATCTCTGATTTTTAAACTATTCACCCACAGTACAATTTGCCAAAACGCAACTTTAGCATCTCAACTCATTTATTTTATATTACCTTTGAACATGTATGCTTGCATTCAAATATGATAACCAAACATTTATTAAAAAATCACTAGATGATAAGCACGATCTTAGTCAAGTTCAAAAAGGGAAGAAGTATCACCCCTGTCTTCAAGGAATTCCAAACCCAGTAACATAGTTCATCACAAATAAGTGATTGCATAAGTTCATTTTACCTGAGGAAAAGTGTAGGAGAAAGATTAACAAGTGCTTTTTTTTTTTTTTTTGGTTTTTTGAGGTAGAGTCTCACTCTAGCCCAGGCTGACCTGGAATTCACTCTGTAGTCTCAGGTTGGCCTTGAACTCACGGCAATCCTCCTACCTCTGTCTCCCGAGTGCTGGGATTAAGACACCACAAGTGCTTTTTATCTCAGTCCCAGGAGTTTGATCAGAGCTCTGTGCATTCAGAGAAGTCATTAAAAGGTTTTAAGCCAGAGCATGGTCAGGATAGATTTACAGTTAGTAATTATATGTGGGACAGTGTGGGCAGTAGATACAGGAGGACAGAGTAAGATTAAGAAGCTGGTATAGTTGCTAAGGAAAGCTTGTTGCAGGAAGAGTGCAAGCTAGAATAAGGAGGTTGAACTGATGAGATTGGTTATTTAATTAGATGTACGATGAGACAGGAAGTAATGAGTCTTATTCATTTTTAATTCAGAGGAAGGTAGTATCATTATCAAGTAGTTCAGCAGGTAAGCAAGGTTGCTGCTTGTAGAGAAAAACAAAATTCAGCCTTGACCATTCTGTGTTTGAGGTGTGAGATACCAGAGACATGAGATAAAGAAATCTAGAGGAAATAAGAGAGATCAAGACAGAGATATTGGTGGCACATGAAAGCTGTGAGAATAGTTAATATTACCAATACTGAGTTAGATAACAGGTTAGAAGTGGGACGAAGAGAAGCTACTGGTGAATATGCAACATTTAAGGGAAAGAAGAGGTACTGAAAAGAGTCCTAGGGAGAAAATGAAAAAGAAGTGATGCTTTAAGTAGGCAGAACATTAAGAAAAAAGTATCTAATGGAAACCAAGCAAAGGATTTTTGGAGGAAAGATTTGCTTTTAAGATACTTCCAAGACTCCTTTCCTCTTCAGGAAAAATAAGAACTAAAAAGTGGATATTGGTTCTGGAAGTTAAGAGATAATTTGTGTACTTAGTGCTGTCATATTTCTTGATGGTGATGGACATTTTGGGTAGCTAAACTGCCAGGATTTGTAGAATGAACAGGAAGTGGTCAAGTAAAGAAAGTAGACTTGATGTTGCATACTTTTTGCATGCATGCAGGAAGGAAAGATGAATAATTAGGAAGTAAAATTATCAAGTATACAGAGAGGAATTGAGAGAAACATGACCTGCTTATTTAGGAATTCTGGAAAGATCTAATATCTGTAAAGAAGGGGAAGGTGGAAAAAACAGGGAGAGAAGGAATACAGAGAACAGCAAAGTCCTGAAGATATACAACCAAACATAAAATCAAGAGCACATAAGGAATCATTAGACACAGGCAGAAATTCAAAGGATACTTGACATTTTCCCTTCTTCAGGTCAATGTGTAACATTCAGATGAGTCTGATGTCTTTGGGAACGTTAGGGAAATGTATTCTTCTCAAAGTTTAATATCTCAAAGTTTAATATCTACCCTATTCTCAATACTGTTATGAGATGAAGAACCCTCTTTTTATTCTTTTATATGTTTAAGTCATAGTGAATTAACCGTTTTGAACCTTTAAGGTAATTATTGTCATGCCATAAGGACTACTCTCTCTCTCTCTCTCTCTCTCTCTATATATATATATATATATGTATATATATATATATATGTATATATACTTGTTTTTATTTTTATTTTTTGTTTTTCTTATTGTCCATAATGAGTTACAAATTTAGTGGGCAAACAATGAGTTGTTATCCCCAATTCCCCGCTGCCCTCCCCTCCCCAATCCTCTGGATAACCTCCTCCATGGGTCGTCTGGATCAGTCCTTGTGACAGGAGATCATGGATAGCCTAGTATTCAGTCAGGATCTCCTGGCCATGCCTCTGGATAATCTCCCCCACTATGGCTCTCACAATCTTTCTACCCCCTCTTCCACATAGTTCCCTGAGTCATGGTGGATGAGTATTAAGGCTGCTTTAAGGTTGTGAGCTTAGGGGTCTTTGTGTTGAAAATTGTTAGTTTCAGTCTCACTGGCTTATCCTGTGTCAATTTAATGGCTAAGACTGTGGGTCCCTTGTTTCTGTGGGGTTCCGTATGGATACTCCACGGTATGACTGTGGTGGCCCCTCTCTTGCCAGAAACTCAGCTATCGGCCTATGGTTAGTTGGTAGGTTTAGACGGGTCCAAGCTCTCTCGCTGCATCCTGAAAAATACAAACACAATCTCCATCGAAGAGTGAGATCAATATAGGTTAACAAATATACACAATTCTGGATTACCTAGATTCTATTTTTAGTAGTCTCCCCGTCAATCGCTTGCGTAGTGCAACTTGTCTTGGGAGCCCAAAAGTACTGGATCCAGTGCCTATTGCCCTGAATCCCAAGTTCAAGACAAGGGGTCCCCCACACTAAGTGGAAAATTGGCCGAATTTGAAAGCTGTTTATTGTCTCCCCCAGGCCCAGGCTCCTCTGTTACACAAATGCTCCTTTCTGGGTTTGCTGTTCTCTCCCAGTAGGAGGTGTGGTCAGTCTACTCATGACCACATATTTTATTTCATGTCAGTCTTCTCTGTTTACTCCATCTGTTGTTGATCAGTTTCCCCTGGCAGCCTGTGCAGTGCCTTCCCGCACTACACTAACTGCCTTCTGGGGGCTGGATACCGTCCCGGATGTTGAAGGGTCTCTCGATGCTGATCGATGGAATTCTGTGGTTTCTTCAACAACAGGGTTTTGCCTCAGGCCTGGGGAGGACACTCAAGAGCTTTGACAGAATTCTGTCTTGTTGTTGGAACCTTATGAGTTACTTTGGTCAACAGCTCGGTGAGGGAAGGAACCAGTGGTTGGAACCAGGGGTTGTCAGGCTGATCTAATTATTCACAGGCTTAGAATCTCTCCCCTAATACTCATGGCCCCTCTTGCCAGAAGACGCTCACTACTTTCTCAATAGGTTACAGTATGCTCGTAAGGATTTTATATTTTTGAATCTAATATGGTTTATCCTCATGCTTAAGCCATTCCCCTCCCCCCATCCCTTACCCCTCATTCATAACGTCTCACTTCTTTCTACTAGTCTGCATAGAGAAAATGGTTATCCTGGTTAAGGACCACATATGAGGGAGACCATGAGGCATTCAATTCCCTGTTCTTTTTTTTTTTATTGTCCATAATGAGTTACAACATTTATTTAGTGGGCAAACAATGAGTTGTTAT
>PVHP010019098.1:0-32280 GCA_004024765.1 Zapus hudsonius
CGTCATAATAAGTTATTAATAAAAAATTTAGGAGAAACTTTAAAAAATATATACTAGTGGAAGATCTTAGTATGTATTTATTTATAACTATGATAAGACAGTCATATACAGGCTTAAATAATGTCCTTATTAAATTTTGCTTTATGTACTCTACACACACAGTATTGCTTTTGTGCACATTAAAGTTTGCCTTTTTCCTCTAGAACCTTGGAAAGTTTACAAAAAAGACTGGCTGGTGGATTTCCAAAAGTGGGATAAGAGATGGCCATGAAATCTCCCTATTCCATACTTTCAGTGACAGAAATAACGACCTGCGAGGAGCCTGCCATGACAGGATGAGAGAGATTCAGGAAAGAGCGAGAAGGCTGTCAGCATGAGTCTAATAAACTACAAGGAAGATGAAATTATTTTATTTCATTTTTCTTCTCTCTTAAAGGGAAAATTGAAGAAAACATCCCATAATTGCACAAAAACAAACAAAACAAAGGAAAATAACACTGGAAATTGGAAAATGCAGCTGGCGCTTGTAGGAATAACAATGAGTCTCCTGAATAAAGGGAAAGAAGACACTGTAAGCACCAGGATCCAAGACTCAAGGCGCCTGGGTCCAAGAGAAAAGGACAAGGAGAGGCGCTCTACGCCCTTCCAGAAACACCCATCTACTCGGAAATCTATTGCCATAATCTATGGAGACAAAGCACAGGAGCCCAGAGCTTGCAGCACTCTCGAAGGCTCCAGGGGAAGGCTGGATACAACAGGTGCTGGGGGAAGCCAGCCTTCACTGCTAACGTCCCAGAAACAAAGGTACAAATGTAGAAACGGGCTGGTATCTTCTAGGATAAATTATTTTTACTCATAATCTGAATGAGACATAACTTGGGTAAATTGAGCCTCTTAAGCAATAGGAAATTGAGGGCTGGAGAGATGGCTCAGTGATTAAGGCACTTGCCTCCAGTGCCTAAGGCCCCCGGTTCAGTTCCCCAGTACCCACATAAGCCAGACCCACAAGGTGGTGACCCTGGTGTGCCCTCTCTCTCTCTCTCCCTCTCTCTGTATCTCTCTGCTTGAAAATGAATAAATAAAATATTTTTTAAGTAAATTGAGTTGAGCCTCTGAAACTAAATTTTATCAATCCCCATGGTTCTGGGGAGTTGCAAATTTGAGATGATTCATCTCCAACAATGATGGATCTGAAAAACATTGACGGAGGTAGTAGAGAGCACTGGGAGGGTGCTGTCCAAGTGCCAGGTCTCCCGAGAGGGGACACACACCACATGTACCGCCCAACCCATAAAGTCCCCAAGTGCCCATATAAGCAACACTTGTTGGGACTAAAACAGATGATCAAATACTTTGCTTTCAAATGCAATGTCAAATAGTCATGAAAATTACTAGGCTAGGGAAATGGCCCAGCTATTGAGAGTGGTTGTCTCTCAAACATGAGAGCCTTTCCAGCTAGACACCCACCACCGAGTTCAACTCCATGGAGCCCACATAAATGTCTAGGAATTGCCATGTACACCTGTAGCTCCAGTCTGCAAGAATGGGGCCAGGAGACTGGATAATTGCTGGGGCTGGTTGACAGGTAGCAGCTCCAGGGTGAAGGAGAACTCATCTCAAGGAAATATGTGGATGAGGGATAATAGAAGGACACCAGAGGGTCTCCTCTAACCACCCCACTATGTGCATGTGGTTTGTGTAACTGCCCACATGTATATCACACACACACACACACACACACACACACACACACACACACACACACACACACACAGTGTTTAAGGTAATATGACAGAGAAACAAAATAGCCTGGTAGGTCAGTGTGCTGGTTTGATTCAGGTGTCCCACCTAAGTATATGTGTTCTGAATGCTCGATCCTCAGCTGATGGCAATCTTAGAATTGGATCCTTTCTCGAATTGTATTGTTGGAGGCAGGCTTATGGGTGTTCTAGCCAGCTTCCCCTTGCCAGTGTTTGGCACACTCCCCTGCTCCTGTTGTCCATCTGATGGTGGCCTCATGCCATCATCCTCTGCTCATGCCATCATTTTCTTTGCCACCATGGAGCTTCCCCTAGAGTCTGTAAGCCAAAATAAATCCTTTTCTCCATAAGCTGCTTTTGGTCAAGTTCTTTCTGCCAGCAATGAGAAAGCTAGCTGAAACAGTCATCAAGATATCAGGAACACTAAACAGCAATCAAAGCAACAAAATTGCTCTGTGACAAGGGGAAGACAGTCTGGAGAAGTGGCTCAGGAGTTGAAGGCACTTGCTTGCAAATCCTGATGGTAAATCTAAAATCAGAGGCACAAAGTGGTGCATGCATCTGGCATTTGTTTGTAGAAGGAATAGGTTTTCATATGCCCATTCCCCCTCTCTCCCTCTCTCTATCTGTCTCCATCCTTTAAATAAGTAAAGAAAATATTTTTAAAGATGAAAAAAATGAGCATTTCTCTAAAGTGCTTCAACTTATTTTTTTAATTCTAAAACTGAAAAATTTGGTGTAATCAACATGCCTATAAAATTGGCCTTTAAAAAGTAAGTCTTCATGCACAAGATTAAATCCAAATGCATCAAAGACCTTAATATCAGGCCCAAATCTCTGAAATTGCTAGAAGAAAAAGTAGGGGAAACACTTCAATATATTAGAATAGGCAATGACTTTCTGAATATAATCCCAGTTGCTCAAGAAGTAAAACCACTAACCAACCACTGGGACCTCACAAAATTAAAAAGCCTTTGTACAGAAAAGGGACACTGTGAACAGACCAAACAGTCAACCTTCAGAATGGGAGAGAAATCTTTGCTGGCTGTACATCTGGCCAAGGATTAATGTCTAGGATACAGATTGAACTAAAAAAAAAAAAAAAACCAAACAATAAGCAATCAAACAACCTGATCATAAACGTGCTATAGAACTGAATAGAAAGTTCTTAAAAGAAGAAACACAGATGACCATCTGAAAAACATGTATTGCATCCTTAGCCATCTGGAAAATACAGATTAAAACTATAAGATTCCATCACCCTCCTGTCAGAATGGCAATTATCATCAAAACAAATGACAACCAATGCTGGTGAGGATGTGGAAAAGAGGAACCTTCTGCACTGTTGGTGGGAATGTAAACCGGAAGCTATCATGGAAATCAGTGGGAAGGTTTCTGAGACAATCAAACATAGATTTACCACATGACCCAGCAATACCACTCCTTGGCGGATACTCTAGGGACCTCCTGATACCTTAGAGATACTCGCTCATCCATCCTATTGCAGCTCTATTTAAGATAGCCGGGAAATGGAACCAGCGTAGATGCCCCTCAGCTGATGAATTCATAATGAAGATGTGGTAAATTTATATAATGATGTTCTATTCAGCAGTAAATAAACGATGAAATTTGCAGGGAAATGGATGGATCTGGAAAGGCTGAGACTGAGGTAACCCAAGCCTAGAAAGTCAAAGGCCACATGTTCTTTCATGTGCAGATCCTCCATACAAGTGTGTGGGTTTGTATGTGAGTTGAAATAGTCAGTAGAGGCCAGGAAGCTAGAAAGGGGCTCTAAGGAGGGAGGAGAAAGGGAGTCAAAGGGGAGGGGACTGTAGATATGTAAGCAGTGTCAGATTACGGGGGGGGGGTATGGTCTTTGTGGGATGAGAAGGGATAGAGCAATGGAAGGATAGGATGTTAGAAATAAGCCATATGGAAGCATACTTCTTTGCTATCCAATAATATATATGTTTTAAAGAGAGAGAGAGAAAGTATGGACAGACATGCTCTATGGACATGGATAACAGTGCATCAGAAGCCATAGATTGCCAGACGTGGGGCACATTCCAGCGAGTTGTCCAGGGAGGTCCCTGGTGTCCTGGAAACACTGTAGTCCGTTGCCTAGACTCAGGTTTGCCCACCTGAAGTAGATGACCAGACCCCCTTGCTGAAGACTGCACATGCCTGGGCTGCACTGGGAAATGCAGCCGGAGCAGAACGGGACACCTACTCCCTTTTAACCAGCTGACAGAAAGCTGGAAATTGTTACGTTCATTCGGCTTCTTGGGACAGAGAAGTCATCAGTGGGATTAAACAGCCGTGGACCTAGCAAGTCTCGAGATCGGTCAATGAGGCCAAACGTGTCAACTCCTGCAATAGTGGCATGTTTGTGACGGGAGAACCAAATGCTCTCTAATTGGACAGGAGGGAATCCATTCTTGGTACTGAAAAGCTCGTCAGAAGCCTATGTCTGGGAGGTCATGAGCTCTAGGGGAGTAATGGCTACTGGTTGGCTAAATGCATATATTGTACACACCAAACTGCCCTGAAAGCTCTTTCTAGGCTTATTCTCACATGTTCAATGTACTCTTCTGGTTAGAGAAGCTTCAATCACTGGATGACTCAAAAGTCACCGTAGTGCTCAGAAGAGAGAGCGGAATGTTCAGCACTGAGACATTTCTATCACAGCCCCCAAGACTCAGGGTCCATTGCAGAAGAGGTGGTGGAAAGAATGTAAGAGCCAAAAGAAAGGCAGGACTGCTTATAATGGAATCTTCCAGACACAAAATGGCCTTGATATTCATGACCATCCAGTGCCTGACACTACCTACACAAGACCTTCATGATGGGAGGGAAGAAATTATGACACCTGTGAAGAGATTCATTAGAAAGAAGAAGGAATGAATTAATGGCAGGTGGATTTGAGAGGAGTAGAATGAGGTGGATGTGGGTATTGTCATGGCTTCTTTCTGTGGTTTGGAAGTTGTTGATAAAACAATATTTTAAGCGAGTCTTATGATTTCCGAAGCTAGAAGTAACATTGAAAATGTACACCTTGAAGAAAACAGCCAACTTTGGAGTCCTGTTTACTGAGCTCGTGTCTTTGTCTAGTGGGGACCAAGGGCATTCAGGAAGGCAGGCTGAGGTTTCATGGGGAGCAGACCAGACGAAGGAGGAAAGGAAATACAGACTTAGCTTCAGAATAGAGATGTTATCACTGTTTTTGTCCTTCATCCTCTTCCTCCAACTTTATTCAATGTGATAAGTTGCATTCTATTTCAAAAAAAAGAGAGTAGATTTTTTACTCTTATTTTGAGCCATGTTATAGACTGGATCTCAGATCTAGAAGTTAATCCTTTGGGAAGAGAATTATCCCAACTTCTGAAAATGAACAAACCTGTTTTAGGACATTTTGAATTCCTTAACCTAAATGATATTTAAGCTATAAGTCTTACATTAAGAATATAACCTCTCTCTCTCTGTCTCTCTCTCTCTCTCTCCTTGAAAAATGAATAAATAAAATATTTGAAAAAATGGGCTGGAGAGATGGTTCAGCGGTTAAGGCACTTGCCTCCAGTGCCTAAGGCCCCCAGTTCAATTCCCCAGTACCCACATAACCAGACCCATAAGGTGGTGGCTCTGGTGTGTGCTCTCTCTCACTCTCACTCTCTCTCTCTCTCCTTGAAAAATGAATAAATAAAATATTTTAAAAAGAATATAACAATGCCACCTTTTCTGTGAAAAACATTAAATAACAATGTTAGTATGAAAGGTTATTGACAATGAAAAATAAAAAATATCAAAAATATAGCTGATTTGTTAATCTCAGATACACAGTTCTAGAAGGGTATCATAACTATAATTTATCTAACAGTAAACCACTATGTCTGTGAATTTATTTGATATAAAATCAGTTAGCTTCATGGTGCACATATTTTCTGTCCTTGTTAATGTTATTTACATTCTCTCTGGAGTCACACATGCTGTTTTTACCACTATGATGGGGAAGAATTAACACACATGCCTCGAAAACTTCTAAATTTCTTCTACTCTGAAGGTTCTCCAGATTGATAATGTCCTGAGACAGTGGGAAAAAGCAAACAAAAACCATGAGAGAGACCTGCCCAGGATACATATCAATAGGGACCTCCTTGGTCAGAATGGCCGTAAATTTTTACATAGCCTTAACACTTGGGAAAAAGGACACTTTAAAGCAAGGAAACAATTAAATTTAATAAGAGACCAGTTCTTTGACTGTGTAGAACAAGCTTAATGACAAGAACCAAGAAATGGGCAAATGTGGGGCTCCCCCAATGTGAGAATTTTCCCAAATTACTCTGTGAAAGCACAAGCCATAGAGATTGGGGCATCGATACATTGTTAAAATTGGGCTTGTTATTATCACCATTTCCATGAAGTTTTAGTTAGCATAATGATGTCACTTGTGCTATTGACACCTTGCATGACCATGTTCTTGATCAATGGTCCATAAAGATGTGGTACATAGAAACAATGGAATTCTACTCAGCAATAAGAAAAAAATGAAATCATGAAAATTTCAGGAAAATGGATAGACTTGGGAAAAATCATACTAAGCGAACTCACACAAGCACAGAATGACAAACCCTACATGTTCTCCTCATATGTGGTTCCTAACCTGGAACAGCTGAGTTCCAGGCATACCTGACAGGCAACTCGAGGGAAAGATAATAGGAGGTGGGAGAGTCTTGTGGGGATGGGAAGGAAGGGTGTGCAGAGATTTATACAAAATGAATGACAACATGAATTAGTAACATGAAGACCTTCCTTCTGCACAGCAAACTAAAAGATACAACCCTCAATAGGAGTGGGGGGATCGTCTGGGCAGAAGGGCCCTAGAGAAGATGGAGGAGGCCTACTTCTAAAACCATGGGTTCTGACTTGGAATTTTCAGTGCCATTTTCAGTGACAGTTAGACCCATAGCGAACTGTTGGTTGGTGAGACCTATGAAGTCTCCAAAACAAGAAAGGTTTCTGCCAAAGCACTTGGTTACCTGCCAGAGCTCAAAGGCAAGATGTTATTGCTGAAGACATTTCAAGCTCTCCACACGGAGCGTTGAGAGATCAGGCGAGAATTTGGAAGGAAGCCAGCTCCCAGATGGCTAGCCCTCATGGTGTTGGAATGCTGGGCAATGGCCACCAACAGTGCGAACAAACAGGGGATGCTGAAAGCTACAAATCAGCCAGGCAGACGAGATGTACACACCTGTGCAATAGTGGCACTTAGCCTAGGCAGGAAATTAATTGCTCTATGATTGGATAAGAGGTCTGCTCAGTGAGAAAGAACTCACACCTGCTACTAGGAACCAAGTCAGAATCCAATGGATATGATGATTATAGACTCCATAGAAAAGATCACTCTATAGGCCAAAAAGAGTGGATGGATTCACCCACCAAGATGTCTCCCAATGAGCCATGCTTATCCCTTTAATCCATGTTGCTCTCAGTCTCAGTGGGAGAACTGGTTTTCTTTTTTTATAGAAGGCAGCAAAAACGGGTGAACCAACATCCATTAACATGACAAGAAAAGAGAGCCTAACATGTGATGAGCCTCCTCTAGCAGATCTCCCAGGTGACGCCACGGAGGAAGGGGTTAAACACGAGTGCTGCTCTCATGGCTATCCTGACAACCTGCTCTAGGGAGATGGCCACAGACACTGAGGACACTCAACATGTATCAAAGCAGAAATCCAGAAATCGTTGAGAGCTAAACACTAATGTGACTGATAACACACCCACCAAGACTCATTGTGGAAGAGAAGGCAGAAAGATTAAGAGGCACAGGGTGGGAAGGAATCTCCTGAGGCATTGCCCACCGCCGCAGTGACGTAACTGCTGCATATGTAACCCTTAGCCCCAAGCTGAATACCAACTGAGGAGGGCTCTCAGTGGATGTGAGCTTCCTGGGAGCAGGAAGGAGGGGAGATGGTAGCATACTGTGAGAATAACGGTACCAATGTATGATTTGTCCATACAACAAAGTTCCTAATTAATAAAAAGATAACCCCCGCACAAAACTGTATGACACAACCCAGCTCTTAAAGTTAAAGTGTTGAAAGAATAAATAAAAATATGTGCCACAAATTGACTGAGCTGGTAAGAAAGTAGGTAGAACTTTAATTAAATGATCTATATTCTAAAACAAATTTCAAAATGAAAAAAATCCTAAGAATATTTACTGTGGTTCAAATGGCTTTATCAAGTAGTATGTAATTTTGAAAGTATTGCTATTTTGTTAGCATCAAAAATTAGTTTAAAACATAAAGACTTTGACATATGCTCTAGAGAAATATATCTTCATATAAGTTCTGAAAATTAAGAGCTATAATAAACTGGTGTCTGAGCACCAGCGATGTGAATTGGCCTCCATATGGGAATGACAGTGTTGATTTGTGCCTGCATGGGAAATGTCAAATGTTCATAAACTGCTTAGACGAGACAACAAAATGGCAAGAAAATTAGAATTAAGTTCATTTACACTAGGTTAATTGTGGCAAGTGGAATTCTTCTGCTCCTTTATTTGAAAATCAGAAGTCGATAGCTGTGAAGCTGAACTCTAGAGTTCGAGGAATCTGAATGCTGACCACATACAGGTTCAATAGGCTATTGAGAAGGTTCTATTTCTGGGCTATTAAACCACTTTCTATCCTTGGAAACAGGTTACTTCTTTTGTCTCTTGATCATATTTTCCTAATTAGCTTGTAGTCATTCTGAAGGGATTTTTTCATGAAATAAGATATATCTGTTTTAAAATGAATATGTTGGTGGTGTCCCTAAATAATACTTTCTGAAACCCTTCAACATATGTTGCAAAATTAATATGTCATTCAACCCACAGTTATTAGTTATATTGCATACTTTATTCGTTTGCTCAATTATTACTTCTGATAAATAACAAAATTGGTTATTTAATTTAGTTTAAGTATATTAAGCAAATAATAATAATATTACTGCCTAGTCTATGGGTAATATTTAAGACTAGCCAAAAATTTTGATAACTCTTGTCTACTTCTTTTGAAAGGATAATAGGTATTTATGAATTAGAAATATTTATGTGCTGGTTTGAATACAAAATGTCCACCTAGACTCGTATATTTGAATACTTAATCTCCAGGTGGCAGTGCTGCTCAAGAAGGTTGTGGAACCTTTAAGAGGTGCAGCCTTGCTGGAGGAAGTAGGTCACCTTGGGGGGGGCTTGAGATCATAGCTAGGGCGCACATGCTATGTTCTCTCTCTCTGTCTCTCTCTATCTCTCTCCTGCTTCTCTTCTCTTCTCTGCTGATATGATGATGGAGTGACAGCTTATGCTTCTGACATGCTTTCCCTGCCATGATGGAGTCTACCATTTGGAACTGTAAGCTGATTTAAGCATTTTTCTCCCATAAATATCTTCCAGTTATATATTTTGACCCAACAATGAGCAAGAAACTAATATAGCATGAAAAAATAAGACCCAGCCTTGATTATTGTGAATGGAGTTCATATGGAAGCCCATCTGATAAAGTTAGTGCTTTCCAAAAGAAATGAGCTGTAAATGATATTGTAACTCATGAGTTGCTTGCTTCTCTGGATCAATTTAAAGATCTGGCTCTGAGAAGCTTCTCAGTGACTGTGATACAGAGGAGTCTCACGGAAAGCAGGGAGCTCTTGAGAGCTCAGCGCTGAGGCATCTCTATTTCGCTCTCCCACGAGTGCATTCATGAACCCACAGTGGCTGTCATTACTGCCCCCCCCCCAAAATCCTGCAGAGTTCTGAGCCATCAGCATTTTCCATAGAGGACAGAGCAGGGCAAAGAGAATGAGTCATCAAAACAGAAAGCCTGCTTGGGAAAAGGTGGATTCTCAGTTGAATAAGAGTGGCAGGGTACAAAAGAAGGGAATGGGAAGAGAATAGGATCAAATTAACGCATAGTCATGTATTTAAATTCTCATTTTAAAATATCTGGCTTTAAAAGAACATGTTTTGAAACATGCATCTCAAGTGAAGTGAGGATTTGGATCGGAAAACACAAGACTATGTCTGCCATGTTTTGTTCTTTAAGTAGTGATGGTGACAGAAAGAGAGACCACTGATGGCCAGGGCAAGGTCCCCCTGGGTCCCAACAGTAAGACCCACTCCTGGCTGTCAAGTTGGAACTTTGGGCCAAACCACAACTTATACTAGAGCCCCACGGGTTCCCACCACATCATCTCAACACATCAGCACTAGCAGGCCATCTTCCCTGTGGTGATCTGGTCCCACCAGTGAACCAGGGTAGGCTGTGAACAAAAATCTATGATTCCTTGCCTTCAACCTTGGACTACATCCTGACAAATTCTCTTCCTTCTGTTGTGTTTGAACTATTAATACCTGGATCTGTGTGTGACTGAATTTAAGATATCTAAATGTCTAAGATGTCTAAGAAACTGTAAGTGCAAAGTTTTAATTAAGATGCACTTGTAGGTTTTAATAAATCAAGAATCAAAGTTTTTTTTAAGTCTTTCCATGTTTCTTTCATTAAGTGTCTTTTGAGACACATGCAGAAGCTCTTGACTCTGATCTCCATCTGGAAGATCTTGACCTCATAATATGTTATCACTATTGTCATCTTAGAATTGTTTATATACCTCCTTCTGTGATTATCCACAGTCTCACAAATATATAAAGGATATATATATTCTTAGCTTTCTCATCAACACAATACAGTGTAATTATATCAGTTACTTTCACATTACTGGGGCAAAACATCAAAACAGGCACTTAGGAAAAAAAGCGGTTTACTTTGACCTACTGATTCCAGAGGTTAGAAGGCATCATAGCAGGGAAATCATGGCAGCCCAGATAGGGAGGTTAGTATCACATACATTAACAAAGGGAAAGGAAGAGAGAGAGAGAGAGCCTCCACAAGTCATCGGGTAAGATTCTTTAAAACTCTAAACCCACACTCTGATGCTGAAGATACAACTATAATACAGCCCATGCTTCTATATCTGATCCCAGGGCCGGCAGTCCTGTGTTCTGGAGATTTGGAGGTGCTTATTCAAAAGGAGCTAGATCTCCAGATCTCTTCTTACATCTACATACCTAAGAAGTATGGCTAGCTTTCTGGCTGGGTAATTTGTGCCACCATCTCCAAAGTTGCAGAGTATGCTGTGCTCTCTTAGGCAAAATGCAACAGAGGTCAAAGACAGCCATCTGTCCCTTACAGAGTCAGAGAATCTGACTTTCCCTCACACCTGACCCTCCTGACAAGAGGACATTGAGGGCAGAATTTCAATAATGTCTTAGATGTCTTCCATATCAATCTGTTATTCTAGTAAGATGCTTTCCCATCAGTGAGCATGATAAATGAGCAGAGATGTGAGACAAACTCTGGCAAACTATACGCAAGGTGTTGGTTAAAAAAAATCCAAAGTCAAAGCAGGCACAATTGGGCTGTGATTTCTCTCGCCTCCATTCACCATCCTTCCCTCTCTCCAGCAAACCTGTGTTCTGCTGTCAAAATAATGAAGAACCAAAAGTTTCTTAAGTAAGATATTAAGCTAGGGCTGGGGAGATGGATCACTGGATACAAGTGGATAAAGCACGAGAACTGGAATTGGGTCCACAGCGCCCATGCACACCCACAGTCCTAGCACTGGGAGGCAGGGGTGAGGGGCCCCTTCTGCAAGCTGACTGGTCAGACTGGTGGAAACAGTGAGCTCCAGGTTAGCATGATATGTTACCTAGGTAAATAAAGTCGACATTAGGAACCTCTGGCTTCCACATGCACACACATGGCATGCAACACTTACATGTGGACATAAGTACAAACGTGCACACCACACATATGTCCACATGTCAAGAAGAAAAAAATACTGAAATTCATGAGATTTCAGACCTCTCTTTCATAATATAAAGTAGCCAATGTTGGGAGACATATTAGAGATTTTAAGAATTTTTACTTGTTTTGTAGGAGAAAATATAAATGCTATGTGTGTTACTTTTCCAATAGCTGTAACCAAATACCCGTTAAAAGCAACTTAAGAAAGGAATACCTGGGTTTGGAAGGTGGCTCGTCATTTAAGGTGCTTGCCTGTGACACCTAAGCACCCGAGTTTAAGTCCCCAGGACCCACATAAAGCCAGGTGCACAGAGTGCATCTAGAGGCCCTTGGCAGAGACCGGAGGTCGTGGGGCACCCATTCTCTCTCTGTCTCTCTTCTATACCTCTCTGCTTACAAGTAAAGGAATAATTCAATAAAAAGAAAAGAAGTGCTTATTTTGCCTCACCATTTAAGAAGGCATATGGATCAGCATGGTGAGGAAGGCGAGGCTTCATGAGTGTGAGAAAGGGTCGCCCTGTGTCTATGGTCAAGAAGCAGAAAGGGATGGATGCTGGCTGACGCTCTTGTATTTCTTTCAGGGTCCTACTCTGTGGTCAGGGTGGATCTTCCCTCTTCAGTTTAATTCATTCTGGAAACATCGAGAGAGAGAGAGAGAGAGAGAGAGAGAGAGAGAGAGAGAGAGAGAGAGAGAGAAGAAAGAGAGAGAGGTCTTTCCATGAGGATTCTAACTTGGGCCAAGCTGATGTGAAGACTCTCATCACCCGCTTCATGCCATACCTGATAAGCGAATCACCATTAGCTCTGGGGAAGTCAGAGGAACCCCATCCCAAGGGGAGAATGAGTGCTGAGAGCCAGGGTTATGCAGAGAAATCTCTGGAGGCTGAGGGTCCATCCCTGTTTGCAGGCTTCTTAGAGAGCTTTGTTTGTTTGGTTGGGTTTTTAAGTCCCTCTTCCCCTGTGGTGAAGTAAAGTATGGGTGACTGTTTATCTCTGTGACGACCATCACTACTGACTTCCACCTGCTCCAGGGTCACCGCATCTGACATTGTTCACAGTGAATATAGTAATTTAAAATTTCCTCATTTCACTTGAAGACTTCCACTGTTACAGTCTACGGACAATGCAGAAGTTTAAACAAGGGTAAATGAAGGTCAGAAAATATAACCTGGAATCCTTCAAACAGCACAGATCAGAATCACAAAAGGGATCCAGAAAGACAAACTGTGGTAAGACTGCAAAATTGCTGTTTAAGCATTTTTAAAGCCTTACAACTACAGCTGCATGTAGCAGTCTTTCCGTGCAAATCACTGTGGAATAACATGCCAACTTCTATAAACATGAAATCTCACATGAATGCCTTTAAACTATGTTTTCTGGGTGTTTACTTATTTAAAATATCAGTAAACCTGCAAACTTTACTCCCAAGAGCATTACTACAGCAGGAGTGAGTTGTGCTATATATTTTCACACTTGGGTTTCTTTTCAACCAATCCTATCTGAATTTGAAGCACTGCATTTGCTAATTTTTCAAAAGTAATCTAAGTATTTCACAATGTCCTAAAGTTAATGATTCTATGTAATGACAGACCTGTCAGAATTGAAAATCTAAAAGTGATCAGTCTTAAAATACTAGATGTAGTGTGACTTATTTTAAAAACAGGCAGGTTTTATCATGGGCAGAAGGTCATAAAAATTTATTTGAAAAAATGGACATTCATGACTGGAAAGACAGAAAGTATAAAATTGCACCGAATAAAAATAGCAATAAGTTTATTTATTGGATTACGTCAGTTTTCATCTTGCTGAGCTGTTCATGCAAGGAAATTACACGTTCCTGAATAGATTGTGTTTCAAAACCAATTTGATGTCCCTTAGTCTATATCAGATGAAATAATGTAAAACAGAATATTTTTCTCTTTAGCATAATTGCTCATCACTAATTATATTATCTGAGTCTATCTTTTGACAAATGAAAATTCAATAAAATTTAATAAAATCATACCAAATGATACAATATCAAACAAAATGTCAAAAAACACAATCAAATCTTTTATTTTTTTCTGCCTGTCATGTTGGTAAAAGTAACAATGAAACAGACCATGAAAATGTTTTCCAATATGTTGATATCTTGAAGCTTTATGTTTGCAGGAAGGGGTAGAACTTGATTCTCAAAGTTGATTTTGAAATGAAAAAGTGCTCTTTTTCTCATTTATGGGCAAGATTAGAGACCCAGTTTTTGCGAGTACTTTAAAGGGAAGGGTAAGGACCTAGTAATGGTGTTTGCCGCCAAGCATAAGTCTTGGGACAGATATGGGGTCGGGGTGGGGTGCGGAAGAAAAAGGAGAAGCATTGTTCCTTTACACTTTTGCTAGATTCCAAGTCATTCCATTTCCAAGTGGCTGATGAGCTCTGTAGACAGATGAATCTTAAAAACTAGCATTATCATTCGAGAGAAATTATGATGCTATTTTTCTTGTAAGATGTTGTTACAGAGGATCAGGAGGCTTAATTCTTGAATATAGTAGGAATTAAATTAATAAATTTTCTTTTAATATATGATGTTCATAATTACTTCTTGGAAAAAAACCTAAGGACTAAACATGCATAAAGAAACTTCTGTGTGATGTGTCAGAGCTAACGTCCGAGCGGGCCCGAGAATGGTTTCCATGCTGACCCAACTGTGCTCTTGAGAGTGCCAGGGACTCAGAGGGACAACTCTGAGCAGAGAGCAGGAGAGACGAGGCCCAGGATGCACTCGTCTTAGGAAATGCCCCGAGAAAGCTGAACTGATTCAGACTTGGTGTAAAGAACAGAGTGCACGGCATGAGGGGGAGCCCTCTCCTCGAGCCTTTGCCTAACAAGCTTTGGGTTTTATTTCCAGCATGGCAGAAATAAAACAGATGTTTCCTAAAGGTATGCACACTGAAAATAGGATATGGAGCAATTCCTGGTCTGCAGTGGTTTGGATAAGATGTCCCTGACAAATTCAGGGTCTCTGAAACCTTGAAACCCTTGTGGTAGTAATTGGAGAGGTGGAGCCTTGCTGAAGGAAGGTGTTGCTGGGGAGGAAACTTGAGGTTTGTGAGTTCTGACCTCCCAGTGTTCACTGACTCACTCCCCTATTGCTCTTACTCCTCGTGGCAGAGAGGCGATGTCCAGCCTCTGCTCATGCCTGTTTCCTCAGCATCCTGAAGTGTCCCCTCAAGACTGAAAGCCAAGATTGAAATCCTCCCACCAGCTGCTTTTGGGTGGATGTTTGGGCAACACCGAGATAAGTACAAGAAGGTCCACACTCTCATAACAAGCAAATGGATGAACAGATGCAAGAGTGATTCTTACTCTCACATGAGTTCCTGGGTCCAGCATGCACCATAGAAAGTATTTCTCTTTTGGAAAAGGCCTTTATGCTCATCATGATGGAACATACTTTCTACCAGGAAATGCTAAGTTTTTGAAAGGAACCCTTTCCTCTGGATTGTCAGGTAGAGCCCAGCAAAAGATAAACTCATAGCTAAAAAATAAAAAATCCACACAGTAAACAAGATAACATAAATAAATATTAAATAAAATAAGAAATAGTACATGCAGTAACTATAACAATGAAGAAATTTAAATTATGAAAATCAGACAATAAAGAGAGAATGATGCTTTCTTTTCCTTAATCTAGGCCAAATTTCAAAGTACCTTGTTTTTCTTAGGTTTCATTCTGAATTTTATGAGCTCTGATAATTTATTCATTGAAAAATAAAGCTCAGAACATATTAGCACTGGATTAGACACAGCTAAACAGAAAAGGAATTTCCTGGAGGCAGTTTTGCAGAATTTTTTTATGGTATAGCACACAATAGAGTGAGATTGAAACTTAAAAAAAAAACCAACAGCCATGCTGAATGCAGAGGAAAGAATCACAGGTCTACTATATAAACAAAGGGATAGATAATAGGATGCAGCTAAGTCATTCTTCATCGACAGGAAACATATCAGGTTTCCAAAGCACAACTTGGGTTCTGTGGTTAAAAGAGGAGCTTGCTGCACAAGCCTAGTGACTGGAATTCGAATCCCAGGCATCACAGAGTGCCAGACATAGCACATGCATCTCTAACCCCAGTACACCTGTAACATTGTGGGGGACAGACTTAGGAGTTGAGAGACAGCTAGTCTGCACTTCACAGCTGCAAAGAATCACAGGAGAATCCTTGTTCCAAGCAAAGTGCAAGGTGAGGTCCCACATGCCGAAGGTTGCCCTCTGACCTCCACGCATGTGCCATACACACAGACACCACGAGTGTGTTCGCATGCACACACATGTTCAAAAGGAGGGAAAAACTTGACAGATAAATTTAAATATAAGTATATGTGGTTATAATAACGTAATAGAATAACCAACCTAAGACCTTGATGCCAACAAAAGAAGCACAGATCACATACAAAGATCAAAGTTACACTGACTGCTTAGTAGCACCAAGTGAAACGAGACTTATATGGATCTAATCACCCCAATCAAGATCATATTACCTGTGAGAAAGAAATACTAGAAAAGACAAAGGAAAGAGCAGGCTTTGGGAAGTCAGTGAAGGACCTGGGCTACACGTGAGAGGGAGGAAAGCAGTGAGAAGTTAAGAGATAAGGAAGGAAGGAGAAAACAAAGATGATGTAGATACACATGAGAGATTGTCATCAGCATCTTTCGTTAGACTGATAATCTCAGCACTCCAGAGGTCGAGTGAGGAGGGTCGCTGTGAGTTCCAGGCCACCCTGAGACTGGAGTGAAAGCTGAAGGGGCCGAAGCAAAGGGCTCTGACACCTAGAAGGACGAGTGTCAAATGTAAGGGGAGAAGAATCCCATGGGACAGAAGTGACATGCGTAATCATAATCACTGATCAAAAGTAATGTTAGAAGGTCCTTTCATCGGCTTGGATTACAGTAGAGGTAATGATGACTTTTAGATTTTAGATTAGCCGTTCCTAAACAATATTAAATTTGGCAGGTGAAGATAAATGCAGATAGAACGTAAGATTTACCACACGACAGCAATAAGTTAGATATCTACAAAAATTATGGACTATTATTTAGTTATAGTCTTTAGTTATACTAAATAGCATTCCTGCTAGAAACAACTAAAATTTATATTGGATATATATATTTATTTTTTGAAGTTAAGTCACATGACTAAGTTGGAAAAATATTCAAGTGACCAAACCATTAAGAAAAAGAACAGACATCCTTTCTAACTCTTAGCATTAAGGCTTTTTGAGGTTTGTTTGTTCAGTGAGTAGAGGACATTAGTTTTGTTGTTCCATTTTGATTTATGTGATACCCACTGATTTTGTTCAGTTTTAACCTCCTGGACTTCCAATTTTATAAATTGGTTTTCTTCCTTTTTGTTTCTTGTAGATCATATTCCATACATCACTTCATGTATGTACTAATCTCTTCACAGTGCTACATGAAATGTTATTCATTTTGTATCTGTAACATTCCATAATGCATTATTGCACAGAGAAGTTGCACAGTTTTGCTAACAGAGTGACATCACATGTGGAAACTCCAAGTGTTTGCTAAGCTGAAGAATGAGAATGTATTTGGGGCCATTTTCAGCTTGAATTTAAAATTCTGATACATATTCCAACTATCTGCATGTCAACTCATAAGTCTGAGTCTATTCATAATTAGACTATACTCTCACCCAGGAGCATAAAATGGAGAATTAGCTAACACAATTCAAAAACCTAATTAAAGACTTTCTGGCTTTCAGAAATAATGACCAGTTTATTATAGAAAGTTTTATAACATGTCATAATATTCATGTCTAGCAAAGTGACACTGTATAACTTTTTGACTTTGTTCTTTCATCTGAAAAACAATGACTCGTCACCTTGAAGGATTCTGTAGATATTCAGTTCATGTAGTATTTTACAAATGGCCTAATACTTGCTTGACACCGACTCGGCATTTTAAATTGCTGCACCTTTCATCCCTTCCATGTGTCTAATAGACAATTGCTTTACTCCTTACCTCAGCGTGTGGCAACTGATTCAATAAGAAAATAATTTCCTTGACGTTTTAATTTGTTAAGTGGAAGTTGAACACTGTTAATAGTTTTTCCATAGACCAATAAGAAAGATTTGCACTAAAATCCATTTGTCTTTCTTTTAATTATCGGTTTCGCTTTGATTCTTGAAGAGTTTAGGATGATGTGAAAAGCAGGCCCCCTCCTCCTTTCCCATCACACAAACCTCAACGATGGTGAGGACGTGATTCCTTAGCATGTTCTCCAAGACAGACATACGGCCCAGATTTTGAGGCAGATCAATCCTCAGTACCAGACACAGTAAATATAGAAAAACTTCCCAGTCTTTAGTGACTGTGACCCTGCCTATGTGAGCTCCATTTTCATGTGCTAGACCTTTTAATTAAGTATTTTCAGTGATTACTATTTTTTATTTTTCTTTTCTTTATAAGGAGAGAGAGAGAGAGAGAGAGAGAGAGAGAGAGAGAGAGAGAGAGAGAGAGAGAGAGAGAATGGGTGCTTCAAGTCCTCCAGCCACTGCAAACAGCTTCCAGATACATGCTCTTCTTTCTGTATCTGGCTTTACATGTGTGTTGGGAAATCGAGTCTGGGTTATTAGGCTTTACAGGCAAGTGCCTCAACCAACCTCTGAGCCATCTCTCCAGCCCATCAGTTATTAACTTTTTCCAATGATTTAGCCCAGCTCTGGCTTTCTTCTCGTTCTATGTCCAATCAAGGTGTTATGCGGCCAAGTTCTGGAAGATAGTTGGGAATTTTATTTTGTTTTAGATTCTAGCTCCATTTTTGCTACCTTTATAACGTGCAAGCCAGATGAACTTCTTCTCCAGCACATGCTCACTTAACTTGACCCTCCAGTAAATGGGGGAAACTTCCTCTTACTGCCGCTCAGAGCCTTTGCCTTGATGATTCTCACTTCCCACCTCAGAGAAGAGGCTCTTTGTGACATTCTCTTGGAAATCTAAACTGGTGCTCACTTCTGCTTCCTCACAAGATCTTGACTGAAATCTTATCCTTATTTTAATCCTGTCCTTCCTTTCCAATTTTTCTCTATTTAAAAATATCTTGGATATAATATAAATGCCTCATATGTATATATGCATGGCTATGAATATATATCTGTGTATAGGTGTACAGGTAGATATATATACATATTTACATATACATATATAGCATATTTACACACATATATATATAAAACAAGGGAGAATTAAGCATATAGAGTTATTTTCTGTTGTTGATTAATGTAAATGCATTTTAAGATTTCTAAAACAATAGTAAAAATCATCTTGCTTTACACATATGAACTTAGATACTTCTTTTCAGCCCCTCAAATGGCAATCAGTATGTTTTGACTTTACTCATTAATTAAATTGGGAAATGCAAACTATTTCAGATCTGTGTGTTATCTCATCTCACTTAGTACTTACAGCCCGGATTGAAGGGACCATTCGTCCAGAGAGGAGATGTTAAAGAAGTTGCACTTTTCCTCATATGAATCTTTCTTGATTATCATGTCCCTCAATCTGTAAGGTCACAGAGACTGCAGCTGCAATTGAATGAAGAAGCAAGCTGCTCCTCAATGGGACAGAATCATGCAGAACAGGTTAAACTGTGGGAAAATACACATGCAATATAAACCCAGTGAGAAGGTCATTGCTCTCTATGTTCATGGCAGCTCTGGGTACCTGTATAAGACCTTCATATTATGGGGCAGTTAATATTCTGTTAAGGGCAGGGGAGGGCCTTGAGAGACCTATCCCCTCTCCGAGGAGCCAGTGACCATGAGTGGATGCTAGGAGGGGTAATCTTTTTCTTCCGTGACAGTTATTAATACACGATGGGCATAATGGTACTGAGAAGGATTAAAGGGGGCAAGATGGTGTACAAAGGATCAAAACATAATATCTATGTGTATTAAAATGCTAGAAAACAAAGATATTAATTAAAAAGTAATGAGAAGCCCTCCTTAGTATATGCCTGATGTACAGGCAGCTGACGATAAATTGCAAGGTAAACATACAATGCTCCTGAAGACAGAGGGATGACCTCGGTCTTCTCTCTGATCTTCCTAAATTGGCTCTGATGGCTTAGCAGCCATCAGCTGCTAAAGGACTAACCCAGAGCACTGGACCAACTAAGTGGTGTCAGTTCATCAGAGTGGCTCACGGACCACTAAGGACCAGAGAACACCAGCAGAGTGCATCTGTTATTCTGAAGATAAGACCTCTCCTCTTCAACTGAGCACATGGGCTCCGGTGCTTCACTTGCGATAACTGTGACAATCCTGTCACCTTCATACCATTGGGCCTTTAAAAGGTCCATTAGCAAAAAAATCAGCTTTGCTTAGAACCCATTGCCCTGACATCTAGAGGATCTTTCTAACATAGAAGAGAGTATGAGAAAGTCAGGATGCATGTGTTTGCTTCTCTCCTGAAAACAAAACCACTAACTCAAGCTGCTCCATGGGTCTTCCTTCTCTCTTGAGGCTCAAAATGCATTTTCCTTAACCTGGGACAGAAGAGAGCTCCAGATGTTTAGTTCACATCTGTTGTTGTACTTCTACATACATACACAAAAAGAGAAATCTATGAACTGAGATAAATACATGTATATCTAAGCTCTTGCTAAATATGAAAAAAAGAAAGGGAAAAATAAGATTATCTGCCAGGACGTTGTTAGGAAAGAGGTAAGATTTCAAAGAGAACTTCATGAAGGGTGCTTGTTCTGAGGTGGTCGGAGTGGACACACCCCACTGCAGCAGCGATGGGAAGAAGGGACCTCCCTTCTGCTGGCAGGTTCAAGCAGATGGAACCTGTGCCGGGATCCAGGTCAGCGGAGGTGCTCAGGGGCAGTAGGCAGTGCTCAGAAAGTTGGTCTAAATCTTAGTTTGAGAATGAGATGACTGATGTACAGGCAGGATCAATATAACTGGGCTTAATTGCGAGATCATAACTCTCCCACAAACCTCTCACAGCTGTAGCCGACCTCTGCTGGCTGACAGGAACCCAGACCCTGCTGACACTGCTCCCAGCATTCTGTGCTGTGAGCTGAGCACGTTTGCTTCAATCCAGAGCCCACTCCTCCCAAGTCTCCCAGCTCTCCGCTACTTCTGCTCGGCCCCCAAGCTAGGCCCTGCCCTGGGCAGCCGCGCTCTGAAGAATTTGTCTACAAGCAAACCTGTCCAAGCAAGTCTCAGGAAGCAGCAACTGCCACCTCCCAATGATGATAGGTAAATAGACAGATAGATAGGAAATAAGGAGACAGATAGATAATAAATAAGTAGATAGTAGATAAGTAGATGACTGATATGTAGATTAAAAACAGAAGGATAGTAGAAAAATGGTAGTTGATTGATAGAGTGCTAAATTAATGAGAGATGATACATAGATATATTACCAATAAATAGATGATTGTAGATGATGGGTACATAGATGATAGATAGACTGATAGATCTTTGCTTTCTTGATCAGGCCCATATCCTTAGAGCCCAGACAGGCTAGTGACATAAATATAAATACTATAGGGCCTCTTTTCTCAGGCATCACATAATTTAATGACAGCGGGAGTAATAAGCATTTAAATGTGACTTTTATGAAATGCCAGGAACAAGAAAGGCACTTTCACCGCCACTCAGCTCCTTTCAGCTTGCTTTTCCCTCTGCAAGAGTGAGAAGGTTAGAACCGACTCCTCTTCCTCGGGAGCCCACAGGAAAGCCTCCTCACATTGCGGAAACCACACCGGGTATCAGCAAGAGCGGCAGGACTCCAGGGTGTGGATTCAGAGCTTGGCACTGTTGGCGGGAATCTTGAAACACAATCCAGAACTCCACAAGCTTAAACACGAGATTCCTAGTCTCACGAAAATTTCGGTTGAAAAAAGCTAGAGAATTATATTACTTAGTGATTTTTTACAATTTTATAAAATCCCATGTTTAAAGTATATGTTAGGATTTAACTTGTACCTTTGCTCTATTGTAAAACTCCCTTTTAATATGGGATAAATTACGTTTATTATCTGTATATGAGAAAACACTGATGTTATTTTCACATTTTTGTAGTCATTCGTAACAAAAGTAAAATTTTGCCACATTTTTATCTCAGGAGACATGACTGTAATTATAAGCCTTGAGATTAGATAACAACAGTGTTCTTGCATTTGTAGAATTTCTGTCAATTGAACATATAATCTAGAAGAATGTTATAATTACATTTATACAATATTCTCCACCATTATGGGAGGTGCCATCATAATTGTGCTATTCTAAAGAATTCAACATCTTCTGTGAGCCAAGACTGAGTCCCCATGTTGTTTGTCTGACTGGGCGAAATTGTACAGGTAGATGTGAGCTGAGGCTTGGAGAGCAGGATCATTAGATCAAGTGTGTTCCGGCAAAGGATTGCTCCTCTTCACTTTTGGTGCCACGGACAGAACTGCTCAGGGAACTATATGTACTAAGTAGTTCTTCAGAGTCATTATATCCTGAGAAAAACTCTACCCTGTGAGTTAAGTATTTACTTAAGAATAATCACGTTCTATAGAATTGTCCCACACTCATGCAAGATTAATGAGGAAGTTGCCAGAGGCCTAAGTATACAATCTTTTTAAAGCTACATAAAATTTCAATATATCTATTATGAATAAACAAACCTATCTAACTGAACATATATATATGTGTGTGTGTATATATGTGTGTGCGTGTGTGTACATTTATCTTAGTTGTAAGTGATGACATTCTAAATCAGTGCATTTGAACTAAAAATATTAGTAACTGATAACCTTAAGAATATGTTGCATTCTTAAAGATTATGTTACTTTTATGTATACTGAAACAGGAATTCAAAGGAGAGACAGATATAGGAACTTTCCAATATAGATGCACATACAAATGAAGGCATACAGGAACTTCATGGGTCATATAGCATTGAGAAAACTTCAAACTAATTATTTGAAATTCAATGATTTTTCTTTAAACATGTTTATAAAACTAAATTAATGATGAATATTTATGAAGTACCCACTAATAATTGTAGTTAAAAATACAAAAGCCAGGTCCACACACAAAACATAGATTCCAATCTTGAACAACAGAGGCAGTGGTCCATTGGAGACTGAAGAAAGTTGGTGAGGACAGAAAGGTTGGTGTTGGTGATATTAGACAAATCACAAAACAACACGAGGTGGATGTTCAGGTTTGTTAGCGTAGATTTGTGGCAGAGATTTGTGTTTAAGTATGTAGGCAGGAACATGAAGGAACTCCTGGAAGAAATTAGAAATAGAAATCACTCTAGTTTACAGGAGGTCTTGAAAATCAATGTGAGGGGTGCTGCGAAGAAAGCTCGGTTGCAGAGACCTGCTTGGTGCTGAGACAAACACCCAACCAGAAGCAGTTGACTCTAGGAAAGGGTTGATTTCAGGATTCCAGATTCCAGGGTGAGCTTCATCATGGCAGAAGAAGCTGGCCCACTTTGGCGTAGTCCAAAGCAGAGAGAGAGAACAATGGCATGCACAAGTCTGGCCACACTCAGTGACAGACCTCTTCCTGCAGGGCTCTGCCTGCTGGAGGCTGGGAAGTTGAACCAAAAATACCTTAGGTTATGGGAGCATTTACATTCCAAGCACCACAAGCTCAATCCTTAAAGTGTTTGCCTTAAGTGCAGGAGGACTTGAGTTAAAACCCCGGAAACTATATAAAAGCACAAGCTTATAAGCCCAGCCCTGAGGAGACAGAGACAAGAGGATCCATGGAGTTTGCTGGGCAGTCAGTCTGACGTGCTCGCAAAACTCCAGACAAACCAGAGATCTCATGTCATTAAAAGCTGAAGAGATGTTTCAGTGGTTACAGCACTTGCTTTCAAAGCTCAGTGTGCTAGGTTTGAATCCCCAGCACCCACATAAAGCCAGATGCACAAAATGGCACATGCATGTGGAGTGGCAAAAGAAAAGACTCTGGTGCACCCATATCCTCTCTCTCTCTCTCTCTTAAATAAAATATTTTTGAAAGGTGGATGTTTGAAGAACAATACCCCAAAATTGTCTTCTGACCTCTACGTACAAATGGGTACACATAAATACCCACCCTTCACACATTGTGCATACACACACACACATACACACACACACACACACACACACACACACACACACACACGGTCAACATGAGGAGACTTCACTTACCTTCCAGAAGAGTGAAGAGCAAAGGAAATAAATCTAATGCTAAAAAACCAGAGAGCACAAGTGGGAGTGACAGGTTCCCCATGGAAGAAGTACGTGAGAAGGAGGCGGATAAGGCCTTCTGGGAAAGCAGGGAGTGCTCATGGTGATTGAAACAGCTGAATAAGTGTGGAACAGGATAACCAATGTCATCCAATCTATCAAGGATTTTGAATTTTAAAATAAAACTTGAATAATACACGTTAAAGAGTGTAGGTACTAAGACCACCTTATTTCTGACTCAACATCTTTCTGGCCTCTGCCAGGACCCACAGGATGCATATGGCTACAGTCAGCTGGTGAATGCAGTGAAAGAACAGGCCTTTCAGGGTTTCAGGTTGATGCTATTAGAAATTCTTCACTTGAAACTACCGACAGGTACTCCCTGGTGGTGGTCCCTGGTCTAACGGTGAGCACACGAATGCTCTCCTCTGATAAACCTAAGAAAGCGGCTGGCACCCTTTCCAATGCACAAAAGAGCCCATAGGGCAGACATAAAACCACATGTCAAAATTCGACAGTGGCATACCATGGTCTGGGTCCTATGAATCTGCTGTGATTCACCTAGAATTGAACCCAAGAGACAGCATTGTAGGTGAGATTGAAACTCTGGGAGATACATAAGACAGGCTGGGTTCTGGGGAGCTTTACAATCCCTGATCCAAAGGCTCCCAAGCTCAGGTAATACCTATGTTTACTAAAGAACTGAGGAACACAAACTCGGGGAAAAGTAACTAATGGAGAATTTATTAAGGGAGAGTGGAGCTCCCAAGGTCTACACTGGCTGGCAGGGGAGAGGGAAGGACCAGGCTCTAGTCCATTTATGTGAATCAGGAATCTAATTAGAATGGGCCTCATTGTCAATGTCAAATGTAAAGGAAGAATCATCTACCAATAAGGGTCCTTCCTACAGGAGGGATGGTGTCTCAGGAGGGGCCATCCCAGAGGTGCGAAGTCCAGGAGTTGTGGAGGAAGTCAGGAAATCGCTGCTGCTGTCTGCAGTTATCCCAGGTGACCCTGATGAGACTGGATGAGGTCTAGTCCTGCCAGGGGACAGCGACATCCATGTCTATGGGTCAGGCCTGAGCTGACTAATCCACACTGGAATAGGCTGTGGGGAGAATGTGGACTTGAAGAAGCCTGTGTGCCGATGGAAGGTGGTGTGAGCAGATTTTCAAGCCTTGTGGTTGAACAGCTAAGCAACAAGGTGATGCGTCTTTGACTCTGTCCTGGCAGGACTAGAGCTCATCAGTCTCATCCAAGAGAACTGTAAACAGCAGCAGTATCTTCCCATGATTAAGATTAGCAAAGGTTTGTCATATAATTAATTATTTAACCTGTCACTTGGAGCTAGAAGGAAACCATAAACCATCAGCTATGAAACTGTCCTGTTCCCCCTTGAATTTATATGGCTCAACAGACGCATATACTAATAGGTAAATAAAGATGTTTGATTCTAAGTAAGTCCCTTTGAAATATTCATGATTGATTTTTTTTCCCATGGCCCAGCTTCCCTGGGTTTAAACAAAATAGTCTTCTTCAGATAAGAAATCATTTCAAGCCTAACTGAAAGTCACTCATTGTCATATCCTTGATAGATATTTATTTTTTAAAAATTTATAAAATACAATTTTAAGTAAAATAACTACCTAGTTGAATGAAAATTTGAAAAAGCAAAAAAGCAGAGAAAATATTTATAAATACCACAATTCAGTACTCCTCTGGTCCAGTGCCTCTGAGAAGAAAAGTGATAATCCATTAAATTCATACATTTCTGACAGGAAATTCTGTACACAACAAGAAAATCGATACAACTGATTGGCATGCAAAATTATTTCTGACCAAAATGTTCAGGAATGTTTATAAGTCCCTAAGCAGCCTCCATGCAGACACACCACCACTCTGAGGGAAGGAAATAACCACCAATCACTGAATAAGCAGAAGAATTCAGAAAATTGTTCATTTCACATTAAAGGATCAAAATCTCAAAAGAATTATTGATTGTAAAACCAATTTATGAGGGAAACAGAGAAAGAATTGCTTACAAGCCTTTTGGAATACACACAGCTTAAAACCAGCTGCATGAAGCATGTCACCGTTTAAATGTTAGGTAGGCATTGGTGTCTTTAAAATATCTTGTTGGTTTTCTTTAACAGGGTTGAGATGTAATTGCTTTCTACCTTAATAAATACTCAAGTAGACTGAAATTCTGATATATATTTGCTTTGTTTCATCATTTTCTTTTCTCTTTTTGTTCCCAACAACATAGGTTTTGTCTTGATCATTCTACAAAACACAGGTGACTGTCCTGCTATGCTGGAAGAGGAAGTCAGCCAGACACGTGACACCTGCTGGTAGCCGGTGCTCTCTGGCTGAGCTACAGAAGGAGACACTGTTCCAAGCAACCAGACGACAAGATAAGAGGCAAAGCATCTCTTGACAGTTGTGTCTTTTCTACAGGCTATAAACTAATTATTATGATAAGGAAGATGAAAGAATACTAGCTCAGACTACACATGACATCTAGAATCCATGCTTAATCTACATATAATTGATGCCATGCATGTTTTCAGACTCAACAGAGGAATGGGAGAAACATTGGTCCATCCAAGAAGAACAACTGTCAAGGTTTGAATGTAAAATATTCCCGGTAGACACAAATGTTGTGGTTAAGCTGCCTGCTTAGTCCCCATCTGGAAGAGCCTTTGGGGGTGGAGCCTTGCTAAGGAGATATGGAGGGTCACTCTTCCTCCTCTCCCTCCCCTTTGCCTTTCTGTGATGCTGCTGATGAAGGTGTCAGCTAGTTGCCATTCTTTCTCCAATGGGAAGTTTGTACTTGAGGCTGCAAACTTAAACTGCTTCTGGTCAGGTATTTTGTCCCAACAAAGAGAAGGTAACTGAGACAATGATGATACAGACAAGGAAAGATTGGTAGAGTGAATACAAAATGAAGTCTTGATAATATGTTTAAGCCTCGATAGTTCAATACATGAAATGAAGCAAATGAACTCACTAAGTCCCCTCGATGGTGCACTACTTGTTTTCTTGTTGCTAGGACAGAACACTGACAGGCAGGTGTCATGTATCCTGCTGACATTCCTCATCGAACATAGCAGGACAGTCACCTGTGTTTTGTAGCAGGAACAAGACAAAAAAAAAAAAAAAAGAAGACAAAGAAAAAAGAAATTGATGAAACAAAACAAAAATCAATCAGAATTTCAGTCTGCTTGAGTATTTATGAAGCTAGAAAGCAATTGCATGTCAGCCCTCTTAAAGAACAGCCAACAAGACATTGCTGAAAAGACAGTAGCTTACAGAAAGACCAGATTTATTCTAGCTTCTAGTTTCAAGGGTAAGTTTCGTCATGGTGGGTAAAGCATGGCAGGAGCAGTGAGCCAACATCACGTCGTCACTCAGCAGGAAGGATGTAGGGAAAGAAAGCTTGCGTGCAGCAAGTGGGAGGGGGCTATGGCAGCACGAGGTCCTCTCCAAGTGACCCACTTCCCCTGGCAAGGTGGCACCTCACTAAGGCTCTAGAACCTTCCCAGCTAGTGTAACCAGTTTGGGATTAAGTATTAAAACACATGAGGCTGTGGGGGATACATTATATTCAAAACACTACAAATGGTTTAGCAATAATAATAAATATTTCACCTGGTGTTGCTGATAAGTAACAGCAACATAAGGACAAAGATTGTTAACATAAAATGAATATGACATTCATTACACGCTCCAAACAAAACAAGCCTCGAATATGAGGAATTTCTCACACAGGCTGTAAGGCAAAAGTATTACTGGAAGTTAACGGAAATATTTTATAACAATACTTTTAAAAAGTGTATGATAATGTTGTTTTTCTTCAGGTCTACCTGTGATATGTTATCATAATGTATACAACAATGATAGTAATTAGAAACAGACAATAGAACACAGAAAGATACTTTTCCACTTTGTAGTCCATAGAAAAATTAGAAAATAAATAAAAAGGCATTCAAAAGTTAAATCACAAACTTGATTTGTGGCTTGTAGATACCATTGTGTACAAAAGGATTTCAATAAAAACTGTCAACATCAACAACATTTCAAACTGTATGATAATTGTCCAATGCTACTTGGACACCTAGATAAAGCGGTCTTCAAAGAAGTATGCAGTCTTCAAAGAGGATTTTAGCTCATGGCTTAACATTTATCATACAAAAAAATTTAAGTTCAAAGTGAGTAGAATGAGGTAAATAAGAGGTATAAGAAAATGTCATTGGAATATAAATGGAATGGAAGAGATGATAATATAAAAATATTTTTATAAAAATATGAACAAAGGTATTAAACAATATAGGAAGAAACAAAATACCCCAATGGAAAAATGGACTTACAATATCTGATAGACTGTCTTAAGAAAATAAGATCTATGCAAAAATTATTCCATGTTTAGTTTTAGAGATATTCATAGAAAAAAAGACAGGTAAATAGACAAAAGAGTCCATTGTGGGTTAAAAGGCTGGATGACTTTATTGGTGAATTGTGGCAAATATTTAAGGACATAAGATACTTTGATCAAACCACTTAGAGAACATAGAATATGAGATATTATAGTTCAATGTATTTTTGATAGCCCTAACATATCAGGGTTTCCAGATATCAAAAATCTGATCAACATACGGCAGAAATTAAAATTATAGGAAATTTCCTCTGGAACAGAGATGCAAAGACAGAAAGGATGAGAAGAAAGCTTTCAGTCATTCATGTAAGTGAATTAAGATTAGTAAATTCTCACAGTACAGAGTGTACCATTGAAAGAGTGCAATAACACTTCAATAACATATTTGAGAAGGTAAGTGGCAAAGCACCCTCTGTGAAGTGTATTAGGAACAGTCGTAACAGGAAGAAATAGGCAACCTAAGGGGAAATGTGCAGAGACTTGCAAAGAGATCATATGCATTCACAAACACACCCAGCTCAGCCAATCATCACTAAGATATGTAAAGAGGTGGTTAGAAGCATTATTTATATGTGAAATGCAATTAAAATCAATTTGTGTGTGTGTGTGTGTGTGTGTGTGTGTGTGTGTGTGTGTGTGTGTGCATGTGCATGCCACGGCAATCTTGTGGAGGTCTGAAGACAACTTTTGGATGTTGGCTGTATTCTTCCACCTTGTGGGAGACAAGATCTCCTGCTGCTCACTCTTCCAGTTGCCAGGCTAACTGGCAGATTCTGGTGGCTTCTCCTCTGACTCCCTTCTCACTGTGGATGTGCCGTGGACTCACGCTGTGTCACAAGTGCTTTATCCACTAGCTTTACCTCCAGCCTCCAGGACCAGGAGATTTTTCAAAGCACTCATGGCTCGGGATAGGAAGCAGCGGAGATGCTGGTGTGATGCTGGTGTGCGCATTGTGGAACTCCATGTTGACAGCTGCTGCTTCTCTTGAACCTATTCCCCATCGGAGGAGAGCTGCTCCACGGAAGGCCTTTCTGGGAGAAATGTGTGAATGGTGACACCCAAAGGTGTTTCCATGAATGTCATAGCAGATTCAGGGACAGTCTTAAGCCAAAAAGTTCATCATTATCCTGGGGAAAAAAGTAAACTTTGTTGGGTCCCAGCCTGGCTGAATATCTGTGCGCTAAGTTTTAGAAAACAACATGCAGATGAGAGCCCGGAGCAGGTAGCTCATGCCTTTTGGTCCTCGCACACCTGTGCCCCAGGAGGCAGGGGGATGGCTGACAGCCCTAAATCCTGTTTGTAAGTGCTAAAAAGTGTGAAAGAGATATGACTATGCAATGCATCCTTGGATTGTATATAAGGTTGGATGCTGAAATAAAGTTTTGAGATTTGCTCGGACACTTCTCCCAGCCGCGAGTGTGTGAGTCTCTGGCTGCACGCATTCACCTTTCCCCATGGAGCCTGTCTCCTGCTGGCCGGTGAGACAGGATCGCAGGGAGCCAGGGATCCGTGACTGACTCTCTCGTTACCCAACAAACTTCACTGTGTTTACCTAACAGCAGTCTCAGTAGACTGTTGATAGGAAAAAGCCAGAATTTGCAAAATTATCAAAAGCCCATTTGCTCTTTGATGTCCACTAGGGTTGATTTTATTAAATGGGGCCCCAATATTCACTTCCTATCCACTTGCAGTTCTTCATACTTCCTATACAATGAAAATATCAGAGTGCAGCACATTAATTTTTAAAAGCTAAAATTTTTAAAAGGCTGTATAGCCTTCAAAATTAATCTAAGCCATTAAAAACCAACAAAGTGGTGACTTCGTGGGAAGCAGACAGAGAACAATTTAGGCTGTATAGTCATGTTCTGGTAACATTTAATGCACAGATAGTTAGTGGCCATGGGGTGGTTTCAATTGGTAAATTACCATCAAGAGAAGCATGTATAATTTATTACATACATACTCATATAATATTTGCATGAAATTACATTTGTATACATATATATATTTAATAGTAAGCCATTAATAGAGCACTGTGAATTGAACATGTCAAAGCCAAGAACTGTGTCTGTGCTTTCATGTCCATAAAATAATAATCTCTTTAAAATGTCAATGAAATGCTATTCATTCTTTAAATGAATCAGGCAGATGCACTTCTCCAAAACAAATCCTCTATTATTTTAATATCTGTGTGCAAAGTGTAATTAAAGGAAAAAAGTCTGTGTGCTTCTGCTGCTTCAGTCAGAAGAGGACCCTGGTATCCAAAAGTCACATAAAGCTTTCAAGAAATACTTGACTGCTTCCTAAAAATGACATTCACATTCTCCAATTTCATTTGCCATCCATATATGATTTGACAGTTCCCTTCCCTCAAAATGATGATGACTGTAATACTCACCAATAATACAACAGCAGTTATTGCCACATCTGATATGGATGTGGGGTTTGGTCCCTTAAGACACCATACAGGTTATATGCATCAATATTACCAGAGCATCTAAAAACGCCACTCAATGTTTGTTTCTGCTGTGTGCAAATGAAAGACTCTCAAGTTCATTCAAGGTATTTATACCAAAATGTAAAGCAATAAAAACAGAAATCAGGAAGATTGGGATTATTGATTTCTGTGGGAATATTATTTTTTCTGTTCTTAAAAAGATTGATGTTTAATAGTTAGGGTTCCAGTGCATGGATCCCGATGACCTCATGACCAAGCTATATCAGCAGGTAGAAGATGTCCAATCACAAGGCGCCAACTACATTATATGTTAGCTTCCTGATGGTGTAAAGAGTGGGGAGGTGTGGCCACATCACCAGCAGAGTTTCTTGCCAGGACTCAGTCAAGTATTACTCCTGAGGGCATCATGGAACATTGTGCTGTTATTTTGGGGTCATTCATACCTAGCTCAAATTCTTCACTTCCTTCCCCATTTTCTAGGTAAAGTAAACATGTTTGCTCTTGCAATCTGCAGGTGTGGGTTTTACACCCCTGGATATAAGGTGTAGCCCAAGAAAAACTTCATCAAATGTGGCCACAGAAGCCAGAGGGTTGATCACTCAAGGATTCATGGGTAGAATAAAACAAGTTTCCTTCATCCAATATGGCCCAGAGGACCCAGAGGGTTGGACAGCCCTAGGGAGCAGGGTTTATACTGATGGGATGGTGACATGGGACAGAGGAGGGACCTACAGTCTGTTTGCTCCTTCTATGGATGAACTGGATGACCACAACTCAGAGAGCACATGTGTGCCATTGCCACAAAATGTGGATAGATGGTACCCACGGTACTGGAAAACACTGGCCCAGCCTCATTTTCTGCAAGGGCTCTCTCTCCAGTCCCGAGAAACCCAAGGCTGCCTTGCTTAATCCTGTAGATTCTTATGAAATCAGAAAATTTAGAAATGAAAATTTCACTTCCATTTTTTTTTGATGCCCAATGTATTTCAAGATAAAGCCATTTAAATATATTCCTACATTTATTTTGTGGATATGTAATCACTTCCACTTGTAACTTATTTTAAAACACTTGGGTTAAAATGGATTCCAAGGACACCCTATATTGCCAATAACAGTCCTGTTGTACTGTTTTATAGGATAATAATCCGGCATCCTATTGGTGAAAATCACCCATCAACGATGTAGTTAATTCACTAGGGAGGCGTATTATTGCTTCATAAAATATCACAGCAGTATTATTATGAGTAAATGCTAGGTACAGTGTTTGAATATTTCAGTTGTGGTTTAAAAAGGGAAGGAAAGAAAAAGAGGAGGAAAGAAAGACATACATGCATAAAATATATAAATACATATGGTTAAATTATTTCTCTGAGTGAAATTAGACATAATCAAAAACACAGAGTAAGATCAGGCATGTGTGTGTGTCCACAAACTATAACTGAAACCATGCCAAGCACATACAATTTTTCTCTTAGAACAAGAGAATTAACTTGTAAATGCCAGTGAGCATATACTAGAGACAAACGGCCCTACGGGC
>PVHP010019099.1:0-32259 GCA_004024765.1 Zapus hudsonius
AGAGAGAGAGAGAGAGGACACCCCAGGCAAAAGCTAAAACCCTATTGCTGAAAATAGCACAGGTTGCTGTCACACAACACCCAGACATATCACTGGATCTGGAAAGGGAGCCAGCTCCCAGATGGTTAGCCTGTAGAGTTCTGGAAGGCACTACATGAGCTGCCAAGGGAAATTGGCCAATGATACATGGAGAAACCATGGGACACCACAATATAACAGCGACTGATGGTCCGAGAATATAGAGGGCATTGCAATAAGGCAGGTTGTTAGACTTTGCAGGCAAGCACCCTGACCACTGAGCAATCTCTCCAGCCCATATGTAAGGATTTTGAGCTTATTTTTTAATTTTGTTTTAATGTACGTGTGTTTTTGTATGTATGAGAGAGAAAGAGGGAGAGAGAAGGAGGAGGTGGAGGATAGTGAACAGGCATGTGCATGGCATGGTATATGTATGGAGTTCTGAGGACAACTTATGGCTGGGTTCTGGTCACCCCACCTCATGTGAGGCAGGGTTTCTGTCTCTGGATCTCACTCTGCTGCTGTGCTTTGTGGTGCTTGCCATGCGCTTCTGGGAAATTCTCCGTTTCCACCTCCCACCTCACTACCAGTGTGCCAGGATGATAGAAGCCCACCAAGGCTTCTGGCTCTCTATGTGGAATCTTGTAATCAAACTTGGGTACTCAGGCTTGAGCGTCAAACACTGTATGTACCCACTGAGCCATCTTCCCAGCCCCCAGTAAGTAAGTTTCAAAAATATCAAAGCAGATGCTATAAATTAAATCATAGTTGCAGATTAAACTTCAATGGCATAACATTTTGTAAAACCTAACAGCAAAATACTGATATTTAAGATTTAAAGATCCTTAGTCTGAATTCCAATTCCAGGAGCTGAGGGTGTAGCTCAGGGGTAGAGCATTTGCCAAGAATATTCAAGTCCCTGTCTTCTGTCCCCAGAAACATAGATAATAATTAAAATATAAAGTTTAAAAAACAAATTAAGTGCCTAATCTATTACCTATCAACTATGTGGTTTGAACCAAATAATTTAACTTCTTGGAATTTCAATATATTCATCTCTAGCATTGTGATATTTTTATTACTTTAACTATCACCATTCCTTTTAAAAATATTATTATTTATTTATTTATTTGTAAGCAGAGAGGATAGAAGAGAGACAGACAGCAAGAATGGGTGCTCCAAGGCCTCCAGTCACTGCAAACAGACTCCAGATGCATGTGTCACCCTGTATGGGGGGAATCGAACTCGGGTTGTTAGGCATTGCAAGCAAGTGCCTTAACCACTGGACAATCTCTCCAGCCCACCATTCCTTCTATGAGACAAGCTCTTAGCATGTGGTCCAGGCTGGCCTCCAACTCATGTTCCTCCTTCCTTCTTAGCATCTCCAGAGCTAGTATTCCGGACATGGTCAACACAGAACACAGAGATATAGGAATGGAGAGATTGCTCAGTGGTTAAGGTGCTTGCCTGTAAAGCAGAAGGACCTGAGTTTGATTTCCTAGCACCCACATAAAGCTAGATGCACAAGGTGGTGCATGTGTCTGGATTTCCTTTGCAGTGGCTAGAGGCCCTGTTGTACCCATTCTCTCTCTCTCTCTCTTTCTCTCAAATATATAAAAAAATTTAATTTTAAAAAATAATAGAGCAATATGGAAACTGAAATGTTACAGCAACACATTTCAAGTCTCCTCTGAAGATGGAGTGGTAAGACATCCCTGGATGAGCTTCATAAATTCAAAGACTGTCATTATAATTATTACTGATCATGGAGAAGGCAAAGGGAATGAAAAAGGAGAGGAAGAGGAGGAAAAGACACGCTCAAGGGACTGCAGAGGTGTGTGAAGGCAGAAGTCCTGACCCGCTCCAGGGTCTCAGGAAAGAGGATGCTCATAGCTGAGCAGAGCATCCTAGGCTTAGAGGCATGTTGGATCAGTACAGTTAGCCTCTCCTGCATGCTGTTTTCTCATCTCTGGGTCTCTGATCTCTCCAGCTCTCTGGGTTTCTTTCCTGAGAAAAGCACACTGCCATCCTATGAGGATTGTCACCAGAGCCGCAGCCTTTGGTCTCCAGCTTGTCCCCAGCTGCAGAGAATGCCAGCACATACCTTGAACACAGATGGGCAACCCATCCCCGCTGTCTGGAACCTGTTTCCCCTTCGCCACAACCGCTCTGAGACCCAGCTGGGCGATACTGCTTTGGGCCATAAGAAGGGCAATTTGAGTTTGCCAGTGGACAAGGACAGTCGGTCACAGCATGGAGGAAGACATAGTCAAAGAACCTGGGCACTGGAGAAGATGGTAAGCAGAGAATGGTATACATAGCCTTTTTCTTGGATGGTGGGAGACCCAAGGGGGTGAGTAGAGTGGAGACACTGTCTGTCTAGGAGGTCATTTCCATCCTAGAATAATGGAGAACAGATTCGAAGTTAAGGTGCCATAGCTCCATTTGGGTTTTTCTGTTTGCTTTTGCCAAAGCAGTTTTTTAAATTACAAAACTTCTCTGTCTTCCCAGGCTAGATGGAAAAGCAACAAACTTCTCAGGAATAAACTCACCCAGTCAATGCATACATATCACAGTGCAGATAATACCCATCAAAGCCATGAGCAAACATGGAACTGAGTTGTTCGCAACATCTTCGTAGTGAATGAGCACCATGGGGAGATGTTATGTAACTTCTTATATGTTTTGATGGTTGTATTTTGGAGGCATATTTCATGTAATGACCATATAATTCACCCATTTAAAGTATGCAATTTTAGGGCCTGGAAAGATGGTTCAGCAGCGAAGGTGCTCGCCTGCATAGCCTAAGGACCCAGGTTCAATTTCCCAGTATTCATGTAAAGCCAGATACACAAAGTGGTGCGTGCATCTGGAGTTGGTTTGCAGTGGTTGAAGGCCTTTGTGTGCCTAATTCTCTCTCTCTCTCTGCTTGCAAATAAATAAATATTTTAAAGTATGCCTTTTTATAGGGGGATTCCCTTTTAGCATAGTCCCAGAGCAGTGAAACCATCACCAGAGTCAATATCAGAATATCTCATTTTCCCCCAAAGAACCCTGTATCCATTAACATCCATTCCTCATTTCACTTCAACCCCCACACCCCCCAGCACTAGATTCTCTGACTCTACAGATGTTCTACAGATGTGCCCATTTGGGACCTTTTATATATGAATACACACGAACACACAAAGTGGGCTTCTTTATGTCTGGCTTCTTTCACTTAGCGTGTTCTCAAAGCTACCCATGCACATGTAGAGTGGATCAGTGTCTTTTTTTTCATTTATTTATTTATTTATTGTCCATAACGAGTTACAACATTTAGTGGGCAAACGAGTTATTAACCCCAATTCCCTGCTGCCCTCCCTTCCCCCCTCGACTGGATATCCTCCTCCTTGGGCCATCTGGATCAGTCCTTGTGACAGGGGACCATGGATAGTCTAGTGTTCAGCCCGGTCCTCCTGGCCCAAGTGTGTTGTTACTGAGGGGTGCCATGCCTCTGGACCGTCTCCCCCACCACGGCTCTCACAATCTTTCTGCCCCCTCTTCCGCTCAGTTCCCTGAGTCGTGGTGGATGAGTATTAAGGCTGCTTTAAGGTTGTGAGCTTAGGGGTCTTTGTGTCGAGAATCGTTGGTTTCTGTCTCACTGGTTTATCCTGTGTTGATTGAATGGCTGTGGCTGTGGGTCCCTTGTTCATCCCATCATTCTCTGCGGGGTTCCATTTGGATCCTCCACGATATGACTGTGGTGGCTCCTCTCTTGCCAGAATCTCAGCTAGTGGCCTACGGTCGGTTGGTAGGGTCAGATGGGCCCCAGCTCTCTCGCTGCATCCTGAAAAATACAAACACAATCTCCACCAGAGAGTGAAATCAGTGTAGGTTAACAAATATACTCAATTCTGGATTACCTAGATTCTATTTTTAGTAGCCTCCCTGTCACTCGCTCCCATAGTGCATCTTGTTTTGGGAGCCCAAGAGTAGAGGATCCGGTGCCTATTGCCCTGAATCCCTAGTTCCAGACAAGGGGTCCCCCTCACTAAGTGGAAAATTGGCTGAATTAAAAGCTGTTGATTGTCTCCCCCAGGCCCAGGCTCCTTCATTACATAAGTGCTCCTTTGTTGATTCGCTGTTCCCTCCCAGTAGGAGGTGTGGTTGGATCAGTGTCTTATTCCTCCACTCTGTGAACACAACAGGTTTTGTTTATCCATTTACTTACCTAGTCAATGGGCTTTGGGGTTAAACCCACCTTTGGGCCACTCTGACGAGTACCACTATGAATATATATATATATATATTTTTGTTTGTTTGTTTGTTTGTTTTTCGAGGTAGGGTCTCGCTCTAGTCCAGGCTGACCTGGAATTCACTATGTAGTCTCAGGGTGGCCTTGAACTCACGGCGGTCCTCCTACCTCTGCCTCCCACGCCCGGCGACTATGAACATTTTTGAGCAAGCATGTTTTTTGACACCCTGTTTTTCAAAATTCAAAAAAAAATTAAACTAAAATTTTATTCCTGGGCTTTGCTGTGACATTTTCATACGTATACATGTCGTGTACTTTGATCATATCCAACCGGACGCCCACTCTACCTTCCTGGACCTTCCTCTGGTACCCTGGTTCTCTAACAGTTCCCTTCTGCTTTCTAGAGTATAGCTAGGAGAGAAAATATACACTTGTCTTTTGGAGGTTGGTTTATTTCTCTTAACACGATGATCTCTAGTTTTATTCATTTTCCTGTGAATGACATGGTTTTGTTCTTAATGGCTGAATAACAACACTCCATGTGCATATCATTTTCTTTTTTAAAAAAATATTTTCTTTATTCATTTTCAAGCAGAGAGATAAATAGATAGATAGAGAGAGGGAGAGAGAGAGAGAGGGAGCACCAGGGCCACCACCTTGTGGGTCTGGCCTATGTGGGTACTGGGAATTGAACCAGGGGCCTTAGGCACTGGAGGCAAGTGCCTTAACCGCTGAGCCATCTCTCCAGCCCCCATTTTTTTATTAATTAGCAACTTTGTGGTATGAACAATCATGTGTCAGTCCCATTCCCTTGCTCCCTGCCCCTAGTCTACTGAGAGCCCTCCTCGGTAGGGTTAATCACCATGGAGTTATGAGTTATGGGTTGTGAGAGCAGCAGTCAGTCATTGTGGGGAGGGACGATGTCTCTGGATAATCCTTCCCACGCTGCTGTGGCTCTTACAGTCTTTCCATCCCCTTCTTCTCCCCCAAGCCTTGGCTGGTGTGTGATCAGTATGTCTACTTTAGTGTTAAGCACTCAGCAACTTCTGGATTTCTGCTTTGGTACATTTTGAGTGTCCTCAGTGTCTCTTGTCCTCACTCTGGTACAGATGTTTGATATTTCTCTTGTGCGGTGCTAGGGATAGAACCCGGGACCTTGTGCATGCCAGGCAAATGAATGTGCCACTGAGCCACACCCCAGTCCCCAAAAGGCAGCCTCTGACAGTTGCCCATCATGGCTGAAGAGACCATTACCCATTTCCTCTGAATTATTTGTCTCTCTTGCTACTGTTTTTACTGACTTTGACCGAAAGGGAAGGAAATATTTGTTCCTGTATCAAAATCTCATTATTAAACATTTCAGAAATTGCCCTTCCTGTCTCTGTGGCAATCACCACCCAAAAGAAACAAGGAGGAAAGAAAAATCGCTGCTCTGGGATTCTCCTTAATTAATGTGACTCTTTCCTGCCGGGCCAGACCACGTGTGGAGTTCTCATTACAACTTGGACCAACTTTTTCTGGAGAGCTCATCACTAGACTCCTAAGTAGGACATCTCTCCCCTGCCGACTCCACCCGGCCATCCTAGACTCTATGAGACAAGCTTCTCTCTTGAAACAAAAGGGCTGGGAGGATTTCTGGCCCACTCTCTTCTCTGTGGGTTTGAAATCACACACAGCAGTGCCAAAGGTAAGACAGGCCTAGAGTGTTTTTCTTTTTTGATTGCAGCTCTGTTATGTTATGTTATTCTTTTTCTTTTCTTTTTTCCCTTTTTAATTCTCAGCTCCTTCTGCCTCTTGTGGTATAGATTTGTGGCCTGCAGCGATCACTTTAGACTTTTTAGACACGTCCGGATAGAGATAGACGACACAAGTGATCTACTTATCTTCTTTCCCCATCACCAATAAAAGTGACAGCCCGCCTAATTAGGCTTAATAAAGCCTCAGCAGCAAGAGTGGTACAGCAGCGATCTAAAGAAAATGGCATTGACCTGAAGATCCAGGTGCACCTTAAGGCGATAACTGGTATTACTTTATCTCCGATACATTACATCTCGGCTCATGCCATATTCAAATGCAAGTAGCATGTTTTCTCCTCAATTCTTAGATCAAGAACAGAAAAAAAAAAAAAACCCTATCTAATCAAAAAAGGCACTGACAATTTCCAGCCCCACATTAAAAGCGGAGTCATTCGGAACACTGCACTCCGGATTCTATTTTATAATATCACTTTAAGCCATCGCTTTGAATCCCAGACATTTCTTTGTTAAGCAGGAAAATCAAAAATTTATCAGAAGAAGTTCCTTTTTCTTTTGCTCCCCTCCCCTCTCCTTTTTTTTTTCTTCCAGGGCTGGTATGGGGTCTGGAGCTGAAGCCAACATTTGTAGAAGTTAGGGGTCCTTAAGCAATTATTAGCGGTGAGAATGACATACGTGAACGTTATCAACAACCCCCTTTCAACAAAGCGGAAAGAAAGAGGAAAAAAATGGTGCCCTCAGCAAATAGTATACAGGCCCCGAAATTAATGATGTCGTATTATTTTTTTTGAAACAAGGCGGTGGGGAGGGGGGTGGGAACTTTTCATGAAATGGCATTTTAAGTACATCTTTGCAAAAATTCTCAGGTTGTCAGAGGGCACCAAAGTGAATCGAGTCAACGCTGTTCATAATATTTCCACGCATGCTAAATACAAAATTCATCTTACTTGATCTGCCTGTCCTGCGGTAATTATTTAAAGCCATTAGGAAGGGGGAAATGTCCTTGATCTGAAGTACCAATGTTGCTTCATAGTATTCACTGAAAGAAAGACAACCCCCAACCTTGCTTTCGAGTGTTCGTGCATGCGCATACACACACACACACACACACACACACACACACACACACACACACACTTCTTTAGTTAAATCCTGAGCCCTGTGTATTCTGCCTCACTTTCTTTAAACGTATGTCTGCACAATCCATTCATTTAAGTAGTTTAAGTGCTGCATATATGCAAATAAGTTCCCTCAACCATTCCTTCTTCTCCATCCAACATGAAGTCCACAACCACCTTCCCACACTTGCCCAGTTTGTACCCTCGTAGACGCCTTCCCTCTCCAGTGCTCCCCCATTGAAAGGGGTGATGACAGTCCCCCTGCTGAGACCTTCTGCTCTGCTTTCTTAGGGAGGTCTGCATAGTAATCATAGGTACCATGGTGGAGACCTGCCAGGGGTCATGTATGATGACATATATGTTACACACTGTTGCAGTTACCTTCTTATTTCCAGGACAAACACCAGAAACATTATTAAGGGTTTATGTCAGGCTCACTGATTCCCTGGGAAGTTCCATCATGGTGAAAGAAGCTGGCTCACTTCATAGATCCATAGCACAGAGACCAAAACCAACAGCCAGAGCTCAAACTGGATAGGAACGCACCCAAGAGGGCTGGAACTGAAGATCTGTCCCCAGTGACAACCTCCCCCCACCTCACCCCTGAAGCCAGGGTCAGCCTGCTGGAGACTTAATAAGAAGTTTATCTTAATCAAAAATACCCGAGTCTAGCCGGGCGTGGTGGTGCACGCCTTTAATCCCAGCACTTGGAAGACAGAGGTAGGAGGATTGCTGTGAGTTCAAGGCCAGCCTGAGACTACATAGTGAATTCCAGGTCAGCCTGGGCTAGAGCGAGACCCTACCTCGAAAAACCAAAAAAAAAAAAAAAAAAAAAAAAAAAAAAAAAAAAAAAAAAAAAAAAACCCGAGTCTATGGGGCCATACATTCAAACCATGACACATACAGTCGTATGTTTTAGATTAAAACAAATGTGTAGTACAAGCTGGGCTTTTTTGTTGTTTGTTTGGTTGGTTTTTGTTTATTTTGGGATGTTTTGTCCATATATTTTAAGCAATATGGGAAATTGAAAAGTTCAGTAATTCATTCAATACTAGACAACCAGTATGTGGCGTAATTGGAATTCATGCTGTTACCATAAATCTATAACGAAATTTTCTGAATAAACCAGGGGAAGCTTTGGAATTAGTGGCCATGTTGACTTATTTCAGCATGTCCATCTTCACAGGTATGTCCCTCTGTGTCTGCTTCTTCCAGGTTGGACAATCATGGTCATCTTGAATCAGAGCAGATGCGGTCACCTGCATGAGATCCTCACGGGATCAGATCTGCTAATATTCCCTCATGGAGGGAGTGAGGAGACTGTGAGGCCACTGATCCTCACAAAACTCCAGGGCTCCTCCCTGAGGTTATGTACACAGTACAGAGCTGCTAGCGGGAGAAGGGACTCTTGGATGGTGGAGTTGCTGGTATGATGTGCAGGGGATTTCGTGGTAGGTCAACTGTCTTGACTCATTCACTTTCCTTCTATAAGTACCTCCAATAAACTCATTGTTTCACCAAACTGAATGTGGACAGAATTCTTTATTTTCTTGCTATCTTCTCTAGGTGAGCTGACTAGATACAGTACCCCCCAAAAAAGTCACACAACAGTCCCTAGCCACTTCTGGAATGCCAGCATAGCTGAGTTTTTCATTGCTGGTATATACTGTACGCTGCCATGAACCAGTCCCCTTTCCCTCCCCACACAGAACTTCTGGCTCCATCCCTACCAACTGGGTCACACCGGGAGCATCCTCCTCCTTGAGTTACAGCTCCCTATCCCACAAAAAAATGGGACACTTGCAGCCCCCTAAGACTCCGGGTCAGGACAGGGAGAATGCAGAGAAAGAACTTGGAACAGTGTCTGACAGTTGGAAGCTCCACTCCTCACAACTTCTGCCATTGATGCTGTCGTTCTTGTTGGCATGTCAGAACTCACAGCTCCTTTAAAATGTAGCCAAGGAAGCCTTCTGGGACGTCAGGGTAAGAGAAGACTTAGAAATCACAGACCTAACTTGGGATCCTGAGCCTGTTGTTACCTTGGGATGTTGGGCGAGTCACTGACCTAGCTCTGGGTTTTATCAAAGATAAAATGGGGCTGGTTCCATCCACTGCCAGCTCCTCACGGCTGAAAAGTCGAAATGGGGGAAAGCCCTGCTATCACTGTCTACACCTGACACCAACCATCAGTGGATCTGAATGAGATGTCTCCCATGGCCTCACGGGTTGTCAATGCTTAGTTCCCAGGTGGTGGTAGTTTGAGAGATGGAGCCTTGCTGGGGGAGGTGTGTTACTGGGGATGAGCTTGGGAGTGTTATATCTCAGCTTCCCCCTTGCCAGAGCTCAGATTGTTTATCTATTTTCATTTATTTTCAAGCAGAGAGGAGAGGAGAGGAGAGGGGAGGGGAGGGAAGGGGAGGGGAGGGAAGGGGAGGGGAAAAGAAGAAAGAGAGAAGGACTCATCTGGGCCTCTTGTTGCTACAAACAAATTACAGATACATGCACCACTTTGAGCATCTGGTTTATTCGGTTCTGGGGAATGGAGCCTGGGCTATGAGGCTTTGCAAGCAAACACCTTGAACCACTGAGCCGTCTCTCCAGCCCCTCAGCTCACTCTTGCTGCTTTCTGCCAGCTGCTGCGTCAAGAGGTGATGCTCAGCCTTTGCTGTCTCTAGGATAAAGCTTCCCCGGGAAACTATAAGCTGAATAAACCCTTTCCTCCATCAGCTGCTTGTGGTCGGGTGCTTTGTCCCAGCAGCAAGAAAGTAACTATCGCAATCACAATCAATGACACAGAAGAGGTGCACTTATACTGAGGGGGTGTAACAAGCCAGGCATATGTTCAGAGTGTCACGGACATCTCATGATCCGATGCTCTTTAAAACTCTCTGGGGTCACTGCTGGAATCTGTTTCTCAGGTGAGAAAACAGGTTTGGAAAGATTGTGTAATTTTCCAAGTTTCCACAGCCAGCAGCAAGCAGCCGGGCTTAGATTTGATCCTAAGTGGTTTTTCTATAGCATCTCTCCCCTAAACCTTCAGGTCATCACGATCACCTCCTCCTCTCCCGATGAAGACTTCATTAACATCTCACCCCAAGCTCCAGTGAGCCACACACATGCACACATACACACATACAGAAACATCATATACACACATGCACATGATTCCATTGGCTGATCCTTCAGTGAGTTGTAAATGCCACTGCACTCGGACCAACCTACTGATCATTCAAGATCATGAAGTCACCATCAACTAGAAAATTCACAACCCTAGATGGTAGAGATTTTTACGATCAGGCCTGGTTATTTGTCAGCTCTAATTCTAGCTACCAGGTTTTTAAGGAAGACGGGAAATGCAGCTTAGGAATACAGGACACAGTAGCTTTGTTCAATTGGGGGCAATGGTGCTGTTTCTGATGGTATCTGGCGCATATATTCCTGACCCCAGATTGGATGGTGGTTGCTTGCCCATTCCTCCTCCTCTATCTTCTTCTTTTTTATTTTTATTTTTTCAATTTTTTGGTTATTCAAGATAGGGTCTCCCTGTATCCCAGGATAACCTGGAATCCACTATGTAGTCTCAGGGTGGCCTCAAACTCACATGGATCCTCCTACCTCTGCCTCCCGAGTGCAGGGAATCTGTATAGAAGTGCACGCGAACATGCGTACACATGTATGTGGCAGTCAGAGGTCAACACTGGGGAGGGGGGGCTCCTTCAGTCACTCTCCACGTTATTCTTTGGGACAGGGTCTCTTACTGAACCTGAAGCTCACCAATTCAGCTACATAGCTAGTCAGTGAGTGCCGGGGATTCCCGGTTTCCGCCTCCCCAGCATTGGGAACACAGGCGCACATCGACAAGCCCCAAATGAGCTCTGGGGATCTGAACTTGATCTTCATGCTGCCTTGACAAGCACGTTCTTTACCAAGCCATCTCCCTGCCTTCATTTCTTCGTTATGACATCCAGCAGGTATGGATTACCAAGAGATTTCAAAATTATCTTGCTTGCATATAAGTCCTTTGAGGTATTTTCTAACATTTTCAGGCTACGTTAAAGTATCACAAGTAAGGGATCAATTATCCCTCCAAAGTATAACCCCCCCCCCAGCAATGCTCAGCTTCACAACAATGGGGCATCCATCTTACTCATGTGCATTTGTGTATATTACGCCATGCTGCACGCTCGGGTAGCTAATGCTCTGCACACAAAAAGCATCCTGTAAGAGTGCTGTATAACAAAAATGGTAGATTGTGTAACAAAATCACTAAGTCCTAACGTGATGCCTCTTCTGCTGAACAGGTTACAGGTGGGGCTTTATTGTGGCTGCTGGGAGTCCTGTGTAGATGGATTCTAGGTCGGGATGCTAGGATATTGGATCTCTCTCTCTCTCTCTCTCTCTCTCTCTCTCTCTCTCTCTCTCTCTCTCTCTCTCTCTCTCTCTCTCCCTCTCTCCCTCTCTGGCTTAGCATCTTTTCAATACCTCTATGACTCAAAGATCAAACAATCCCTTTGACAGGTATATGTCTAGCCTCCATCATAAAGATTTGAAGCTCCCATCACATGAGAAATCTTATAAAATTGTTGTTTTGTTTAGCCTGCGGATCTTAGCCAGAAGCAATTAGAGAGCTATCTTAGTATTTGGTTTATTTCAATATGGACTGGCACCCCTGGAGCTTTGAAAATCCCTGTGCTAATGCTTGGGAGAAATCTTTCGGTCCACTCAGCGGCTCATCTGCATTGGGTGGGTATCCTCTGATATCCTTGGTCACGACAGCAAGTTTCAAGTACAGACCAATCTGGGTGAAGGAACTTGCACAGTACTGTATTTCTGCTTCATGGGTTCTCGCAATCAACTTGAATGACTGCTGTCTTTGCTTCCTGTTCTCTTGAGCGGGCACAATACTAAGTAGCTGGTTAACAATCCCCTTGTTCAAAGCACTTTGGTGGGCAGTGCTGTCTCTTGTGTGTGGCCCTTGAGGAATTGACTGATAATAAGCTGAACTGTATACAGTTAACCCCTCATGAAATTAAATCTCATGACTTCTTCCATAGATGTGTGCCTGTCCTTCCAAGAAAGGTATACCTACCAACACACAGACATGGTGTTATCATCATCTTTGGCTTGGAGAGAGATACCTAATGCAACTGTTAGAAAGTTAAACCAAGCCCAAAATAAATCTAAGCCACTCCATGGCAAGACTGTGTCTTTCATATATATATATGTATATATATATATTGGCATGTGTGGTGTAGTAGTGAGTGTAATGTACGTGGAGTATATGCATGTGTGTGTGTGCAGATGTGTACACATACATACAGAGACAAGAACATGAAAGATCACCTGCTTCCTTCAAAAAGAGTCTCTTGGTCAATCCAGAGCTGCTGAATACTCCCTTTACTCCATTTTTGGGGTGTCAGGGAGCCCCAGTGAGTCTCCCATCTCTGACCCCCACAGGACTGGGGTTATCAGGGTGTGTGGCCACATTGAGGTGTTTATATAGGTGCCAAGGAATCTAACTCAGGTGGTCTCAGGCCCCCTTGGGTCCTCACGCTTGCACGGCAAGTGCTCTCACCCACTGAGCCATCTTTGCACCTCAGCTTTCCTGGTCAACATTGGCAGTGAACTTGACCATCCTGCTCCTTACTGTCTACAATTATTCCCAGCCTCCCAGCCGCAAGTCTTCTCCCTGCCTCCACCTGCTACCTGGCCTTCCTTCTCTCTTCCTTTCCTCTGCAAACCTCCCAGAAGCCTCCACACTTACCTCCACAGGCTCACTGTGTAGCTGAAACCTCTCCAACCCTTGATTTCCTCAAGGATGAAATGATGGTTCCCATGATCGAATGGCTAAAAGATTTTTCATGAGAATAAACAAGGCAAGACACATTGTGGCCCTTGAGGAATTGACTGATAATACCTGTGACCAAATACCAGACAGGAAGCAGCTGAAAGAAGGACAAGGTTTATTCTGGTTTCAGTTCCAGGGGTTCCAGTCTATCACGACAGGAAAGGCTTTGGACAGGAATAGGAGGCCACCTGGCCACATTGCAGCCACGGTCAGGAAGCAGAGAGTAATGACCACTTCCTCCAGCAAGGCTCTAGAGACTTCTAAAGGCTCCACAAAGTTCCCAAACAGTGGGACCTTCCCACCAGCTGGAGATCAAGTGTTCAAACCCATGAGCCTGTGGGGGCATCTTAAGCATCTTTTCAACAAATATCAGCAGCGCCCTCAGTGTTGAGTATTACAGCAATGAACCAAGAGACACACAGGCCCTGGTCCCCATTCATGGAACTCCCCACTTCTATTGAGATACTGACAATGAAGCCCTATGTATTGAAGTCAGGGGAGTGTATCTCACAGCCTTTGACCTTGGAAAATAATAACTGAGCTCAGCGATGTTCATGAAACCACTGCAAAATCCACACCAATGCAAGGAAGCTTTATTTCCACTTCTTACATGTGGGGTGAGGCTTGGTCAGCCAATCTCAGTATCACCTTTCTTTCTGGGCAGGTTAGAATCCATCATGAGCAGAAGTCTTCCACAGGTGTCTCAGTAAGAATTTGGATGTTACCTCAGTTAATTTCCCCAGAAAGTTACTTGGACTTCCTATGTGAATTGCCAGGACACTGAACTTGCGAGTTTGTTGAAAATGGTCTCCCTCTGTAGGACTCCTTGACATTCTTTAGATCTACCTCCTTCTCATACTTCTCTCTCTCTCTCTCTCTCTCTCTCTCTCTCTCTCTCTCTCTCTCTCTCTCTCTCTCTCTCTCTCTCTGTTTCATGTATGTGTGTGAATTCATGTGGATGCCAGAGAACGACTTTGACCTTATTTGAGTCAAGGTGTCTCATAGTGTTCACTGCTCTACTGTCCAGAATAGCTGGCCTGCAAGCTATGGGAAATCTCCTGACTCAACCTCCCTTCCTGCCCTACGTGCTGCAATGTGCAGTTTTATGTGAGATCTGGGCCACTCACCCTTGTGTGGCACATGCTTTATCCCTGAACCATCTCCCTAGCCCTATGCTGGTTTTCGAACGTCTGTGTCATCTCTCCCATGAGGCTGGAGGCTCCAGGTCAGGTCACTGTCACAAGGTCCCATCTTTGCTGGTGACTGCTAAAAAAGCCACTGGAAGTGATGGAGGGGCAGGGTAGAGCGATGGCTCACTGCTTCTCTCAGAAGCCCACCAGAGCGCCCTAGAAGTAAACAGAAAATGCTAACCTTAGCATATTCACAAGAACATTTTAGCATGCGGCAATTAGGTTATCGCCCGGTTATTTATTTCTTGGGCTTGTTATTAGCTCTGCTCAGAATATTATTCTAATTATGTCCGCCCAATCAGCAGTATCGCATGTCCAGGCTCATTTCCATTAGTTTGAGTTTTGTCTTTCACACTGTGATACTAATTCAATGAGACATCAAACATTTCCATCGACCCGGAGGCCGAGGTCAGGCAGTTGTACCCTTCCACTCTATTACCGTTTGGGTGTAATTGTGTTTGTCACTCCCCGCATGACGAACGGCATCAGGGTGAATATCAGAGCACAAATGAGCAATGCACTAATTCATTATTTTGTTCTATAATATCAATATGTGTTTATTGGCCAACTTGAAACAGTCACTTTAATACAGTTAGAGAAACTGCTCTTCTCCCAAAGCATTGCTTTGAAATATTTTGTGAGACATTCAATGGAATTGGGCTCAAAGAAGGGAAATTTTTTAAAATGATATTAAACTTGGGTGTGGTGGCACACACCTTTAATCCCAACACTCAGGAGGCAGAGGTAGGAGGATCGCCCTGAGTTCAAGGCCACCGTGAGACTACATAGTAAATTCCAGGTCAGCCTGGGCTAGAGTGAGACCCTACCTCAAAACAACAATAACAACCAAAAAAAAAAAGCTGCAAAGTGCTGGAGAGATGTCTCAGTGGTTAAGGTGCTTCCCTGCAAAGCCTAAAGACTCCTGTTGGATTCTGCAGTACCCACGTTAAGACAGATGCACAAAGTGGTTCATGTATCTGGAGTTTGTTTGCAAAGGCTATAGGCCCTGGCATGCCAATTCTTTCTCACTTTCTATCTCTCTCTCCTTGAAAATAAATAAATGAAATTTTTTTAAGATGCTAAGAAAGGCAACCATGAAGAGCTCAAAACCCAGAGTCTCTAGGGGCTGGGAGATGGCTCAGCAGATATGAGTGCTTGCATCACAAGGAGGAGGGCCAGAGAGGGCATGGTTTGCTCTGGGTTTGGTCCCCCAGCACTTAGGGAAGAGCTGGGGATGGCCATGTGTGCCTGTCACTCCAGTCCTGTGGGGAGTGGAGATTGCTGGGATTCCCTGGTCAGCCAGTCTGACTGAAAAAAGCAACCGTACCTCTTAGTTCTGTGAGAGGCTCCATCTCGAAGAAATCCGAAGTGCGTGACCGAGGAAGACATCCAGGGTTCTCCTCTGGCCTCCAGATGCACACACCTGGGGGTGCACACATCTGCGCACACGTGTCCATACATACCCCCAACACACAATCCAAGTCTCTAATAACGGCAGTGAGCATGCTAAAACCACAGAAAAGAGAGAGAAGGGCAGACTGCAACTTTGCCAGCTTCTCTGTACGTTTTGCAGAGTCTTTGATGGATGCTCTGATCAACTGTTTAAAAAGCAAGGGTCACGGTACAGCGTTTCAACAAACATAAACTTGACCCAGGGAGGGCAGAATTGCTGATCTCTATTGACTCTGCTTTTTGAAAGTGAGGAAATTAGCAAATAGCAAAAAATGAAAGATTCTTTTTCTCCCTCGAATCTGTTTGCTTCATTTTTGTTTCCAGAACAGGGTAGATGCTTGACAAGGAATTCTCCCCCCAGAAATTCCAACAACACCTGTCACTTCTCCTGCCAAGTGATTAAAATTTATCATGTGACTCAAATCTGAATATTGGTCTAGTATCACAACCCACAGTCTTTTTGTTTTTATTTCGTGTTTCAACATCTTAAAAGTAACGGGAATATTGGTTTGTTGTGAAGTTGCAGCCAGTGTGGTGCAAGCTAGACAAAGATGCTGCTGTGTGTGCGCACGTGTGTGTGTGTGCGTGCGTGCATGTGCGTGTGTGAATGTGTGTATATGTGTTTGTGTCCATGCATGTGTGTGTGCACGTGTGTGCACGTGTGTGTATGTGTGTGCATGTGTGTACATATGTGTGTGCGTGTGTGCATGCGTGTGTATGTGTGTGTGCGCATGCACACACGCCACAGCAGAGTGTGGTAGTCAGAGGATAACCTTGGGATCTTGGTCTGTTCCTTCTACCTTGTTTGAGAGACAGGATCTCTCTTGTTTTGCCACCAGGAAGGTAAGACCAGCGGGTCTGACTTTGCACGATCCTGGCACCACTGGGACTCTACCCTTTCCACAGAGATCCAAAGTCTGTTTTGAGGCTTGCAGAGTGAGTGCCTTTAATTACTGAACCACCATCCCAGCCCAACACTACTGATTCTACTAGGGGTCCCATCCCTGGCTCTCTTTGCTCGTTCTTTTTTCCTTCTTTCCTTCCTTCCTTCCTTCCTTCCTTCCTTCCTTCCTTCCTTCCTTTTTTTTTTTCAAGGTAAGGTCTCTCTCTAGCCCAGGATGACCTGGAATTCACTGTATAGTCTCAGTGGCCTTGAACTCCTCCCTCTGCCTCCTGAGTGTGGGATTAAAGATGCGTGCCACCACATCTGGCTTCTCTTTGCCCATTCACAGCACAGGTGGTCCTGACTTCGGTGGCCTCAATGACAACCTTGGGTCTGGAGCAGCTGATGCTGTAGTCCATAAACTCACAACACCAAACCCAGAGTCTGGCTTTGTAGACCCCTGCAGATGGATGAATACCTCTGAAACCCCAAGCTTCCTTTCCTTTCTGTAAGTGGCCTGGAGTTTGGGTCATCTTTACCTATTAGGTCATCTCTAACTAGGTTCCGTTTCACACATGGCTCCCAGCACATTTTATGAAGCCCATGCTTGGCACCCTGCCCAGACTGACTTATCCATCTTCTCCAAATCATAAACTGCTTAAACTAACGCTTGGCTGTGCAAGACTCTGCATAGAAAGGACAGAAGGGGATAAAATATCCCTAACCTCTGCTGGCAGGTTCAGTGAATTAAACCAACGCATGCTAATTGGGAAAATCACTCTTTATAAATATAGATAAACTTTAAAAGACACCGTTAAGTATTTTCTAATAGCTTTTGTTAAACTCAACTTGCTTAAGTTTTAAATGACCCTTAAGTGTTTTTTTTCCATTGATTTTATTGTTTTAAATGCAAGTACATGACAGGCACAGTGACACCCACCTATAATCCCAGTACTGTGCAGACTGAGGCAGCAGGATGATGAGTTCAAGGCCAGCCTGAGATAAGCAGTGAGACTATGTCTCAAGAAACTTAAATAGGGCTGGAGAAATGGCTCAGCGTTTAAGGCACTTGCCTCCAGTGCCTAAGGCCCCGGGGTTCAATTCCCCAGGACCCACATAAGCCAGACCCACAAGGTGGTGGCCTTGGTGCTCTCTCTCTCTCTCTCTCTCTCTCTCTCTCTCTCTCTCTGTATCTCTCTGCTTGAAAATGAATAAATAAAATTTAAAAAGAAACTTAAATAAATTAAGGTGTATCTTTTAATTTACTCAGGAGTGAGTGAACGAGAGCCTCTTATTTTCTGTTTAGGTCTCATTTCTATGCCAAAGTCATGTGTAGTGTTGAGCCCATTAAAATGCTGGGGCTACAGAGATGGGTCAGTTGGTAAAGTGTCTTTTCAAGTGCTTGCTGCACAAGTCTGGGGACCTGGGTTCATGCCCAGAAGCTGAATGTGGAGGTGAGAGCTCCCATATAATCCCAGTGCTGGGGAAGTGGACAGGCAGAACCTTGGGGCTCATTGACCAGCCAGTCTAGCGTACTTGCCAATGAGATACCCTGTCTCAAAAAATTATGGATGGCATCTGAGGAAGGATATGCAAGGTTGCCCTCTCGCCCCCACACACATGAGCACACACACACAACACACACACACACACACCAATGCTATCACAATGGAAAGCAGACAGTGTTGATAACTTATTCCACCATAGTACGAAATGGTTCATCTTGATTAACTGAACCATGAAAACAAAAGCAAATTTCCACATAAGAACTTGATGCCAGGACTAATCTATTCTTTCTTCCTCTTTTCTTTGCAATCAGGAAAGGGTAGGGGCTTAATATACTTTAAGGATTGAGTCATAAATAACATTTCTTTCTAAATTTTCACTTATTTATTAGTGAGACACAGAGAGAAAGAGAGAGTGAACACGAGCATGCCAGGGCCTCTTGCTGCCATAAATGAACTCCAGATGCATGCCAGGACTTTTTCCACCTGGCTTTATGTGCAAAGAATCAACCTCAGGCTGGCAGGCTTTGCAAGCCAGTGCCTTTAACTTCCGAGCCGTCTCCTCAGCTCGAATCGTAACATTTGATGCTCAGCCCCCAAAGAGATCCAGGCATTGGCAAGAGCACAGTGGACTTCTGTTTTCAAAGACTGACCTTGGGCGGAAGAGCAAGTAGAAATAAGAGACCAACTCCAAGGTGGGAGGCAGCCCTGGGATGCAGACACAGACCTTTGTATGCACAGCTGGCTGCAAGCATGACCGTGGCAGTGAGGAAACAATGAGATCTGACCAGGAGCCAGCATCCTTTGAAAGCACTGTGCTGCAGAATTGAATCCTGTTCTCCTGCCCTGCCATCCCTCCCTGACCACAGCTTTGCAAGCAGGAGAGGCTGAATCCCTACCTGCCCATCATTGGGGTGTTCTCGCTGACCATGGCACTGATGGCCCAGCCACCCACGTGAACGTTGAAGAGCTCTGGGGACAATGAGGAAACAGCTCAACCTCACCACCCATGAGTCTTCTGACCAGAAGGGTGGGACTCCCCAGCATCTCCCAAGTAGTCGTGAAATAAAATCAAGCGGTCACAAGAGAACAGCTGATGGACAAGACCAGAGATGGTGTCCCATCCTTCCTTGTCCTCCCATCAGAAAAACGAATGAACTCATCAGCCAGGGAAAGAATGGAACAAGTTTCCAGATTCAGGTGCAGGCACAGAAGCACATGAGAACGAGATAAAGGGAGAAAAAAGAGCAAGGATACTCACTGCAATGTGAAGAAGTCACTGTTTATTTGTACACTCATCCCATCTATGACAGATGTGTTTCAGCCTCTGCCTGAATATACACAATAATTAGCACTATTGAATAAAAATTATTTTTGTGCCGGGCATGGTGGTGCACACCTTTAATCCCAGCACTCAGAAGGCAGAGGTAGGAGGATGGCTGTGAGTTTGAGGCCAACCTGAGACTACATAGTGAATTCCAGGTCAGCCTGGGCTAGAGCGAGACCCTACCTCGAAAAACAAAACAAAGCATAAAAAGATCCTCACAACTCCACCTGTTTGCAGAATGCCACATGTCACTCTGTCACTGTCACTCAGGGAAGAACTGAATGTGGAAATGAGATAGTCACTATGTTCTTGGGCTTGACGATGACCCACAGCTACAGAAGCTAAGGACAGTTAAGTCAGTTAGCAATTAACCAATCAAGAAAGAGCCAAACTACAGAGAGGCAACACCCATGAAAATCTTTCAAAATAAGAATGTTTGTCTGATTTAATTTATACTGATCTCGCTCTCCGCTAGAGATTCTGTTTGTATTTCTCAGAAGGTGGCGAGAACCATGGACAACCCAATTCCACCAACAGGGCCTGAGATGATGGCTGACACCCAGGCACGAGATGAACCACCTCTATCTCAACACCTAGAGCCCAGTCGAAACCTTTAATGAAGTGGTGAGATGAGCAAGAGAGCTAAGTCCACAGCAAATCAGATAACCTATGAATGGGTAATGGAGACAAACAGAGGATACCCAAAATAGTCCAAAGCAGAAACCCAGAGACCTTTAAGAGCTCAACAGTAAATCAGACTTAAAACTCACCCATCATGACTCAGGGAACTTTGCAGAAGAGACAGAAGAGAGGGCAAGAAGATTGTAAGAGCCATGGTGGGGGAGAATATCCAGACATTGCCCCCCTCAACAGCAACAACAACAACAACAACAACAACACACACACACACACACACACACACACAAACTGGCTTCTGTTTCTACAATCTATAACCCCCTTCCCATGGTCCATTCTAGCAATCACACTGAGGAAGGAAGGCCATCAGTGAGTTGGGGGTAGGGAGGAGGGAAATAGGGGTACCAACACAAGATTTGTTCATACAGTGTTTCTAATTTATTAACAATAAATTAATTTTTTTAAAGTCCCTAAAGTCAAGAACAACCAAAAACAAAAAAGAAGAGCCAAACCCATAGAACTTGGCACTTCTGATCCTAGGCACTATCGAAAGAAAAGAAAGAAAGGAAAAGAAAAGAAAGGCTGTACTCTCTTCTCTGTAGACCACTTACCACTAACGAGGTAGCATGTGTAGTTCTGCACAAGATCAGAGTGAGAGGTGGAAATTCAAAGAGCAGCTTCGAAATCTTCAGATGCCTACCAGAAGGGTAAAGAGTAAAGCCCAGGCATAGTTGCCATTCGTATGCCAGGCTAAGAAATGTCACCAATTCTGGAAGCCAAGTGTAGCAAACAACTCAAGTAAATATTAATCATTTCCAGGTGTTTTCACTGCTGGGACAAAACACTCAACCACAAACAGCTTATGCAAGGACTGGGTTTACTTCCAGATTCCAGTGTTGAGGAGACATTGTTTCATCACGGTAGTGAAAAGCACAGCCCAAGCAGACAGCTGAGTCAGAAAGGAGAAAGCAGCAAGAGCTCTTAGCACTGGCAAGCAGGGCTGGGTTATAAAATCCCAAGGCCCGCCCCCAGTCACACACCTCCTCCAGCAAGGCTCCACCAAGCTGGGGATTAAGTATGAGGCTTAATCACAAACACATGAGACTATGGGGGACATTTTTATTCTAACTGGCACACCAGGCATGCTGATGCATGTCTGTGACCCCAGCACTCAGGGAGAATGAAGCCAGAAAATCACCAGGACTAATAGCAAGTTCTAAGCCAGCCTGGGTTTCTAGAAAAATCCTGCTTTAAATTAAAAAAAAATCAAACAAACAAGCAAAAACCAATATCACCAACTTTGAGGCTGTTTTTCAACCATTCTTAGTCTAGAAAATAGTTGAGAACCCCTAATCAAATAAAAAGTAAATGTACTATGACTATGTTAATAATTTCCAGGTGATTTTGAGCTAATGATCAAGCCCATTTTCTTGCACATGAAAAAGGCACTAAGACCTACTTCTGAGAAGAGCCCAGAATATTGAGTAAGATGATGTGTGTATAGGGCCCATGCAACCTCTTGAAACATCAAGATTAAGAAAGGTATCAGAGGGCTGGAGAGATGGTTCAGTGGTTACAGGTGCTTGCTCACAAAGCCTGATGGCCTGAATTCAATTCCCCAGGACCCACATAAAGCCAGAAGAATAAAGTGGTTCATGTATCTGGAGTTCATTTGCAGTGGCTGGAGGTCCTGGCATGCCCATACCCACAATCTCTGTCTGTCTTTCATTGCCTCTTTTGCTCCAATAAATAATAAAATACTTAAAAATAAATGTATTAACAAGACAGGGGTCTTTGGCAAATCAATTTCACACAGCCAAGTTGCCGAACGCCTCCATGGGTCACTTTATCACTTACCCTATCCCTTAGGCTTATTGTCTTGGCACCATTTGAGCCGCTCCCACCATGAGCTCCAGTGTGCACGTGCCCTGAATTGGATGGAAGGTTCCCCTCTTGTGCATCTCTCCTTCCACACGAGTGTGGTTGACACAAACCCGCTCTCCTGCAGCTGCCTGCCTGAGCCGATCAGTAGTGACTAAGCCTAGAGCAGTTCTTACCAATGCAATTTCACATACAGAACTTCATTTGATCCTTGCAATTACCCCAGAAGACAAGCAGGGCACTTATTGTCATCCTCATCTCAGAGGAGAGGAGAAAACCCGGGCCGAGAGTGTGAGAATGGTTCACCTCTCAGCTCAAGTGGACACAATACCTTTTTGGAGTCAGCTAACTCCAACTTTCGACAGAGGACACCAATCCTCCCCTTGGATGAGCACTGAGACAAAAGACGGCCACTGCACAGGGTCCACTTGATGACCCACCAAACACATGTCTTTGCCCTGTTAGCCTCTTCTGTCTCCCTCTTCCTACCAGGTGACAAGCATCTTTCCAACAGAGGTCAGCAAGCTAGGGTCAAGTCTGCAGCCTTGATACGTATATTTGTGAGCAGAGAGAGAGCGAGAGAGAGCAAAGAGAGAATGGGTGTGTCAGGGCCTCCAGTCACTACAATGAGCTCTAGATGTATGTATCTACTTTTATGTAGGAACCAGGGAATCAACCCCAGGTTGTTAGGCTTTGTAGGCAAGTGCCTTAACTGCTGAGCCATCTCTCCAGTCCTCAGCCTTGTTGTATATAGTCTACAAGCTGAGAATTTGAAAAGGCCATGAGACACAAACTAAAACGAACATGCAAACCCCAAAGAAAACCCATCAGAGATATATGTGGCCCACGAAGCCAAATTATCTATTATTTACCTTTAAAGAAAGGTTTGCTGGCCCTAGAGACACACTGTTGCTTTAACAACCCAAAAGAACCCTTGTGGCCCTTCTTCAGCAATTGGAAATCTTGAGAAGTTTGTAATTTTTGCAGTCTTACTCTGAACTTGATGTCTTTCTCAAAAGCAATATTTCCTGTAACTCATGTGTTCACATAGTGCACGGTTATGCATGCGAGTGTACACGTATGTGTGTGGAGGCCAGGGGACACGGCTGTTGTTTCCCAAGTACCATCCACCTTTTCTTTTAAAGACAGGAGATTTCACTGGCCTGGAACTTGCCAAATAGGCTGGACTGGTGGTCTGTGAGCCACAGGGATCTCCTGTCTCTGCTTCAGCAGTGCTGGATTCCAAACCCATGCGGTCATGTCTAGCTTTTTAGCATGGATTCCAGGGATTAAACTAGGTCCTCATGCTTAGGAGATGAGCACTTCACTCACTGAGCTCTCTCTCCAGCTCCAAGATACAATGCTTTTGACAATGAGAAAAAAAATGGGGGCTGAAGAGATGGCTTAGCGGTTAAGGTGCTTGCCTGCAATGCAGAAGGACCTGAGTTCAATTCCCCAGTGCCCCTGTCAAGCCAGATACACAAGAGGGCGCATGTGTCTGGAGTTCATTTGCAGTGGCTGGAGGCCCTGTCTTGCCCATTTGTCCATTCTCTCGCTCTCTCTCTCTCTCTCTCTCTTTCTCTCTCTCTCTCTCTCTTTCTCTCTCTCTCAAATAAATAAATAAAATATAAAAAAACAAAAGAAAATATTTTTTAAAAAGGGACTTCTACTGATAACCTTAAAACACGGACCTCTAAGCTTCTCAGTTTCTGTATGTGTAACTGATATATGTGTGGCTGATCCTCTTTTCATTCTGAACCCGAGACCAAGTGACTGGGTTTACCACCCATCAGCTACATGGCTTTGAACAAAGTCTAGTCACTGACCCCCTCTGGATCTGTTTCTAAATCTACACAGAGGGACCCCATCCCTATCTTTCCTGGAACTTTCAGGGGAGTGGATGAGAAGATGAAGCCCTATTGGACACCATGGAATTGTTTACAGAGCATCAGCTGTCAGGGGCGAAAGCTTTTGGGGGCCTTTGGAGGCACACCCTGGCTTAGTCAGGACGGCACCTGACAGCTTGCCACGAGGGGCTTAGCTTAATGAGTTTCAGAAGGTGATCTCGATTGGCCGTTATGCACAGGTTCTTACCATTAGCCCTCTGATTGGCCAGGAAGCTCTATATATACTGCCTTGTTCCCCACAATAAAAAAACACACGTTCATCAGCCCACAAGCGGTGTGTGTGTGTATCTGTATGATCACTGCCCCTGCGGGCGACAGGCAGTGAATCAGCCTTTTGGCAGTCAGACCCTACCCCACGCCCACCCCTCTCCTTAAACTCAGGGACTCTAGGAATCTGCACGGGTGAACTTTTCAGTGGGAAGTTAGGGGAATATTTTTCTTCCACTTGGGCCTCCAGTGAGGAGAAGGACCCCTTATGTACAGAGAAGACAGAAAGCAATGCATTTACCCCACCCCCAAAAATTTTTTAAGTGACACCCTACACTTCCATGGAGATCTATAGCTTTTTAAAAAATGGTCAAAGAACCCTGACCCATGTTGCCAATTAGGTTAGACTGAGGAGTCTGGGATTCATGGTGACAGTGGACCCAGCCTGGCTCCAGGGACCATCTAAGATAACCTTGCACAATGGCTCACTTCAAACCTTTGCAGTTATGTATTATGACACATCCCTACATAGAATCAACATCTGATTTGTGTATTTTATTCTCCCTCCCCTCAGGCTCAGTAATTAAGCCCCTGTGTATTGCATTTATCCACCTGAGAATATACCTTTTGGTTGACAGATAAACAATGAAGCACGGTTTTCTTCTCTCTCTTTTTTAAAGCAGCCATTTCCTCTATGGAAAACTGACTTCCTTCCTGTGTCAAAGATACTATTTGTTTGAGAGGGTCTCACCTTGGAATGAAGGAAAATCCTTCAATCTCAGACTCGGTCGTTGTCTAGGCTGGTCTGGGGGAGATGTGTACTGAACCCAAAGGAACCAGCATCATTTATAAGTAAGGGAAGCTGTGGGGTACAGCTTCAGAAAGCTCAGAGAATGGCTAAAAGGTTAGACTAAAAGATGAGAGAGAGAGAGATAGACAGATAGACAGACAGACAGGCACACACACACACACACAATACAGCCAGATATACCATATTAAAAATCCTTATAACCTAAGGCACACAGAAAACATTTTCAAAAGCAAGAGGATGGATGATCACCCTATTGAGGACCAGGATAAGAACTATATCAGACTTCTTTATAAAAAGCACGTAGACAAGAAAACAATAGAGTGAAAAATTCAGTGTTTGGAACAAGTACTCACCAACCTAGAATTCCATACCCAGTGAAATGATCCTTCAAAAATCAAGGTGGGTTGGGTGTGGTATACACATCTTCATCTTTAATCCCAGCACTGGGGAGGCAGAGGTAGGAGGATCACCTTAAGTTTGATTCCAACCTGAGGCTACATAATAAATTCCAGGTCAGCCTGGGCTAGAGGGAGACCTTAACTCAAAAAAAAAAATATGGGGGGGGGAACCAACAACAAAAATGGAGAAATTAAAGAAAAGAAATGTGTAGCCAGTAAATCTAAACAAACCATTAAAAGATTGTTTCTTTAAAAGAAGGAAATATGTAGCAATCAGAAACTTAAATCTACATAGAACATGAAAACAAGGTTTCAAATTGTTATTGTTATTCTTAATTTATCAAACTGATAACTGGGTGTTAAAATAATGACAGCAACAATGTTTTTGGTCACTCTAGTTTAGGAATAAGTGACATGAATACCAACAATGATCTAAAAGAAGGTTGGGAGGGAGGATTTGGGACTACCCTATTCCCTATACTGTGGTCTAGTATTAGATGAAAGGTGACTTAGATTATAAGTGTACATTGCAAACTCTAGAGAAACCACTAAAAATCTGTTTAAGAATGATAATTGGGCTGGAGAGATGGCTCAGCAGTTAAGGCACTTGCCTCCAGTGCCTAAGGCCCTGGGTTCAATTCCCCAGGACCCACATAAGCCAGGCCCACAAGGTGGTGGCCCTGGTGCACTCTCTCTCTCTCTCTCTCTCTCTCTCTCTCTCTATCTCTATCTCTCTGCTTGAAAATGAATAAATAAAATATTTTTTAAAAAGAATGATAATTGATCTGGTAAACATCGTTCAGTAATACTGTGTATACCTAGTATTGTGAGGTCCTGGGTTCAATTCCCAGCATGGCCAAACAAAACAACAAAAAGATAATTACCAGAGGGTAATGAACATGCTAAGACTAGAGAGAATATGCAATGATACCAATTACATAATTAAAACCAGGGAAAGCTGAAAAAGAAACAATTAAAGCATAGGAAAGTTCAACAAATAAATAACAATCATTTGAAATGTGAACTATCTAAATAAACCAATTAAAAGCCAGATACTATTAGTGTGCATAAAAGACACAAGACACAGCTATATCTTATGTCCACTTTAAATATAAAAACACAAATTGCCAAAATATGATATCCATCTCAGACAAAGTCCACTTCAGAGATTTAAAAAAATATATCAAGATTAAAAAGGTGGGCTGGAGAGATAGCCCAGCGGTTAAAGGTGCTTGCTTATAGGGCTGGAGAGATGGCTCAGCGGTTAAGGCACTTGCCTCAAGTGCCTAAGGCCCTGGGTTCAATTCCCCAGGACCTACCGGTGGTGGCCCTGGTTCTCCCTCTTTCTTTCTCTCTTTCTCTGTATCTCTGCTTGAAAATGAATAAATAAAATATTTTTTTTAAAGTGCTTGCTTATAGAGCCTGATTTGATTCCCCAGGGCCCACATAAAGTCAGATGCACAAAGTGGTGCCTGCATCTGGGGTCCATTTGCAGTGGCTGGAGGCCTGGTGTGACCTCTCTCTCTCTCTCTCTCTCTCTCTCTCTCTCTCTCTCTCTCTCTCTCTCTCTATCTCTATCTCTCTTTCCTTGCAAATAAATAAAAATGTTTTTGAAAAGATTAAAAAGACATTGTATAATGACAATTATACAATGACACAATGGACAATTCTTCAAGAAGATATAACAATGCTTATGAGCACTTACGCCCCTCACAAGAGTTTCCAAACAGGCTTGGCAATGAGTGATCAAAGCTCACTGAAGATGGACAGACGGACCCTCTAACATAATGGACCACTTCCTAATGCCTTTCTCAATAATGCACAGATGCAGCAGGTAGAAACTTAGGCTTTCAGTAAACGGAACAGCACCACCAATACTGAAATTACTGAAGACTTCATCTGCAGCAAAACTAATTCTGGTGTTTAAATCCTTCTTAGTAGAAGTCCAAAGGAGCCAAGTAACTTCTTACCACTGAAAGTGTGAGAGAGTCTTCTTGAGTGAGATAATACTAAGATTTATTCTTTAAAAAAAAAAACTAAACGTTTGTGAGGTATGGGGTGTGCGTGTTCACATGTGTATGGCTTCCTGTGTGTGTCCAGGTGCATGTGTACATGTGAGTGTGAAGGCCAGAGGTGGATGTCCAGGGTCTTCCTCAGTCACTCTCCACCTTATTCTTAGAGACAGTGCCCATCACCCATCCTGGAGCTCACCAATTTCACTAGACCAGCTCACCAATGAGCCCCAGGGATTTCCCGTCTCTGCTTCCCCAGGGCTGGGATCACAGGTGTGTGCCACCATGCCCAACGCTTTACCTGGGTACCAGGGATCCACACTCAGGTCCTTGTGCTTCTGTGGCAAACGCTTTACCCACTGAGCCATCTTGCCAGCCCCATTTGGTTTTTTCATTTTAAGTACACTTTTTGGAAACAGCTGCACTGTATAAACATCTTTTAAATGTTATCAGTATGGGTTTATTTATATGTGTGTTCCCTTTTCTGCAGGGGAACCTTGAAGCTCAAGGAACTTTACTAAAAGCCACAGGGATACAAAAGCTGAAGATCTGGCCTCTGCCCTTAGTGTGCTGGCCAGACCGTCTTTGCAGACGCAGGTAAACCACGTGAAGCAATCAGCAGATGTCAGGAACTGAGCAATGAGTGAGAATGAATCAATGGTGGGGAAAGCTACAGCTAAGTGCTCTAGAAGCCAACCCTAGGTGACTTTAAGATCTACCCAGATTGGAAGCTGGAGAGATGGCTCAGCTGTTAAAGGCGCTTTCTTGGAAAGCCTGCCAGCCTGGGTTCAATTCCCCAGTACCCAGCATAAAGCCAGCTGCGTAAAATGTCGCATGCGTCTGGAGTTCGTTTGCAGTGGCAGGAGGCCCTGGAATGCCCATAATCACTCTCTTTCTGTCTGTCCCCTTCTCTTTCTCTCATAAATGAATATATATAATATTATATATTATATATAAATGAATATATATTAAGTATCTATGTTAAATATATATTAAAATTATATATAATTATATGTATAAAGTATATATAATTTATAAATATATATTACATTTTTTTAAAGATCTGCCTAGATTTTTTTTAAACTTAAAAAAAAATCATTTGCAAGGAGAGGGAGAGAGGCATGCCAGGGCTCTTGTCACTGCAAACAAACCCTAGATGCATGTGACACAATGCAGCTGGCTTTACGTAGGTACTGGGGAATCAAACCCAGGTCAGACTTTGCAAGAAAGTGCATTTAACCACTGAACCATTTCCTCAGCCCAAGATCTATCTAGACTTAATGTGCTCTCTGTGGCTGTGGAGTAGCTCAGCAGATAACCTGAGCTCTGTCCACATCAAAAATGCTAAGGATGGGGGGATGTGTCTGTAGCCCCCAGAGCTGGGGAGACGGAGACAGGCAGATCCCTGTGGCTCACCGGCCAATCAGGCTAGCCTAATGGTGAGCTTCAGGCCAGCGAGAGACTGTCTCAAGAGAGATGAACAGCTGGCCTCTGCATACATACATACACACATGTGCAACATGAACCCACGTTCACATACGCACCTGCGCACACGCATATACACAACTGTGCTCTCTGATGGCAAGATAATGCATTTAACTGCACTGCACACCCAGAGCACAGCGATTCCAAACCAGACGTTAAGGAGTCCTTGGATGGCATCTGACACCAACATGCCATCAGATAATACCTATCCAGGGCCTTCGGAGGACAAGAAGAATCAGAGCTTTAGAGAGAAGCCATTTAAAATCAAGCTTCTGACGATCATTTTGGGACATGCAGATTCCTCGGTGGATTCCTTCTTGAATTTCATTCATGTCTAGTGTCTAGACATGAGATATGAAAGTGAAAGTTTTGATGGAGAAACGCATCTTGAGTCCCTCTGTAACGATGGCATTACAATTGGATTTTTTTCAATTTCCATTTTCCCATCTGCAGTCTTGCCTTCTGTTACTGTGGGGATTTTCAGAACGGTACAGTCGTAAAGACCTGTGTTCCTTCCATGAAAAGTGCTCTGAGCTCAGGAATTTTAAACAACGCTTTGGGCAGAATTAAATCCCTTTAATATATACACTGGTGGGATTCATGAATGATCTATCATAAATATTTTCTCATTTGAAGCTGATTCTAATAATCAGAAAGTATAATTTGAGTTGCTTTCCAAGAGTTCTCAGTCACCCTCTCTCCCTCTCCTCCCTGCCTTGTTCTATCTCTCTTCCTCGCTCTGCTTATTAATGAACTTTATTTCAAGAGCTTTGAAGACACAGTAGGTAGATGGACTCCAGGAGGTAATTTGTTCCTGGTTCTTTGGGGAGGACATCATCATTTGTTTTCTTTAACACCATAACCCCTTGAGGATCCATCTCCCCAACAAGAAATGGAACGCCTCACTAACAATTCCTCTGCTCTCCCTTCTCGGCTTCAGTGATGAATGCCACAGACAACTTCCACTTCTTTTTTTAAAATATTTTATTTATTCATTTTCAAGCAGAGAGAGAAAGAGAGAGAGAGAATGCACCAGGGCCACCACCTTGTGGGCCTGGCTTTTGTGGGTCCTGGGGAATTGAACCTGGGGCCTTAGGCACTGGAGGCAAGTGCCTTAACCTCTGAGCCATCTCTCCAGCCCAACTTCCACTTCTTGAGAGAACATTTGTGACGGAAATTGCTAAAACTGGAATGAAACAGTGTTTCTCTTGGACAGCTATTTCCCATGGAAATTTATAAAAATGAATATCCTTCACCTGGCTCGTTCGATGTCTAATTAGCACATACATCTAGCCTCATTATCCCCTGTACCTCACACTTCTTCATCAAACAAGCCAACTTTGGATGCCCTTTGCGGGAAGAACTCTTCCGAGCGCCTTGAGGTCTTAAAGAACAAAATCTAGCCGCTCCCACCGATGCCATTTTTCTATAGAGAAATAGGCTTCAGCAGCTATTTTCAATCTTGTATTTTCCTTAATCCCCTTCTGAGAGGTGTTCCATTAAAAAATTTTTTGTAACATGATTTCCAAAGCATGAAATGAGTTCCTGATTCAGGACGCTTTTGCTGTCACTTTTATTTTTTCCTCTAAATTTGTTTTGTGATGAAGTCATGCATTGCTTCCCCGGTGAACTTTCTGCTTTCAAAATGCTAGTTGGCTAGTTGGGGATGTAGCTCATTTGTAAAGTGGATGTGTGCATGAGGATCTGGGTTCAAATCCCGACCCAAAAAGACAGAGAGGGGGGAAGAAGGAGGAGGAAGAGGAAGAAGAAAAAGGAAGAAGGAAGGAAAGAGGGGAAGAAAGAAAAAAGCCAAAGTTTAAGTCTTGCCTACTCTGGCATCTGAACATTCCTTACCTATACTAAAATATCAGCTCAATATATAACTTTCCTAACAAATGGAGGCCATCATTGTGTTTGGGTGGAGTAACATGGTTTCTCTGTTTTAGAAGGATGGTAGGTACCATATATAGATATCAACAGATATGAAAGATACAGAGATATCACAAATAAAAGGCCTAAGAGTCAGTAGAATGGAACTAATACGCTAGGATTGAGATCACTCAAGAAAGAAAAAAGTCCTATTTTTATGCTTTATGAAATTACGAATTTTACGAAATTAGTTAGTGGGAGAGTGGGCAGACTAGGGAGGTAGCTGAGCTAGTTAAGTGTTTGCCTTGAAGCATGAGGACCCGAGTTCAATCCCCAGAACCACCCTGTTATGGTCAACTTTCTAGTTGCTGCACAGAAAGAACCCAAACAAAAGTGGCTTGTAGAGGAATGGGTTTATTTGGCTTATGGACTCAAGGGGAGACTCCATTCTGGCAGGGAAAACGATGGCCTGAGCAGAGGGCTGGACATCACCTCCGCCACAGCACTGCAAACAGCGGCAGGAAGGTGTGCCAAACACTGGCAAGGGGGAGCTGGCTTAGAACCCCATAAGCCCGCCCCCAACAACACAGCTTCATTGAGGTTAGTATTTGGATAGTGACGTTTGAAAGAAGAATACCCCAGTTCCTCTGGTCTACACACACACACACACACACACACACACACACACGTAAAATAATTTTTAAAAAAACGAAATTCTCAGCACAAATGACAAGTCTTTATAGTAGAATCACAGAATTAGCTTATTTATACTTTATGGTTTTTTTTTCACAAGTTCCCATTACTATCAGTAAGGAGAAAATAGCTAACTGTTTAATAAGGTTCCTGGCTAAATTTAGCCTGATGGCTTATCCAACCCTGTCAGTGGGTGTTCAGTCTGTCAGAGGTCCTCCTCCCCCCTCATGCTTCTTTTTGTGAGAGACCATCTGGGCCAATGGAGAGGGAGCGTTCATGTCCATTTTAGTGAACTGGAGGCCATACGCTGGACAGTACATCCGGGTCTCTAGGATAATGTCCTTGGTGAGCCTGGCTGCCAGGGTCCTGACACTCACAATGCTCAAATGGAAGCTAACGAGTCTCTGTTTGCACTGGCTTGGCCACTTTTCGCTCAGTTTAATGATCTTGGAGCTGGCTGGAAGCTTTGTATTCCATAGAGAAGAATTTTCTAGAATGAGCCTTGCAGTCAAGCCTGTTCGGAAAAGACATGGGGGTCAACACTTCTTCATCTTCTGGCCTGATTCTCTCGTAGAGGTCGTAAGCAAATTTAGACCTCCAGATTCAAGCAATGTCTTATTTTTTTTTAAATATTTATTGTCCATAATGAGCCACACTATCCAGCAGGCAAACCATGCGCCGCCATCCCGACCTCCCCAATTCCCCCCCTCCCCATCCCCCATCAGCCGTACATCCCCCCTCGTGGGCTGTCTGTATCAGTCCCTGTGGCAAGGGATCCTGGATATCTTAGTACTCATCCCGGTCTTCCTGGCCCAAGTGTGTTGTTACTGATGGGTGCCATGCCTCCGGACAGTCTCCCCCACCACGGCTCTCACAATCTTTCCTCCCCTCTTCCGCTCAGTTCCCTGAGTCGTGGTGGGTGAGTAATAAGGCTGCTTTAATGTTGCGAGCTTAGAGGTCCTTGTGTCGAAAATCCTTGGTTCCTGTCTTAATGGCCTATCCTGTGTTGATTGAATGACTGTGGTTAT
>PVHP010019100.1:0-32281 GCA_004024765.1 Zapus hudsonius
TTATTGTATCCCATAGATCCCTCAAATTTTGCTCACTTGATTTCTTGATTTTTTTGAAACCATGACATCCTTATTAATTCTTTCTGATTTTTCTTCTACTTCTAAAAGTCTGTCCTCCAGATTACCAACTCTGGGACTGAATGATTCAATGGAGGTTTTTAACATCTCTTTTTCATTATTGGTTTCTGCTATAATTTTATTTATAGTCTCCAATTCTTTGGTGAGATCCAATTTCCAATCTATTTTTGTTTTTGCTTGGGATTCCTGATAATCATTTTTAAGTTTTCTTAAGTCCTCATCAAATTTAATCAATTGATTGTCCAGCTCTTCTCTTAATTGATTAATCTTCAATTCACATAATGTGTTTCTGAATTCCTTCATGTTTCTCTCCATTAAATTCAGTCTGGAGTCTATGCTTAAATTAGAAAGCTTCATCTCATTCTTGTCTTTTCTCATAATTTCCATATCTGCCCTTAACTGCTTCATATTTGCTTTTCAGTTGTGGTCAGGAGTCATATTATTCTCTCTTTGCGATTGTGTATGAGCTACCTCTACTTCCTTGCCACTTTCGTGTTCCATTATGGGACTAGGGGCCCTGAGGTGGGGAGTTCCTTTTTTCCGTTGGTTTCTGCCCATGCCCAGATAGGGATGTGGGACTCAGGTACCCTGAGGAGTGCTATTCAGCCCACTTTATTTCCTGGCAGTAGCAGGTGATCCCTAGTACTTGTGGAGAGCACCTGTGCCCTCCTGGGAGGTACCCGTCTGATGAACTGGCCTCTGCCAAGGTCCCCAGGTATCTGCCTGATGACTGGCCCTGGAAACAAGCTAGGTTGGCTTGCCAAATAATCGTGTCTGCCTGTGTATTTGGGGGGGGGGGTTCACGAAGAGAATTGCGTCTGAGTTTTGGGTGCTCCCGTGGGGAGAAGCCACTCAATTGGCACCTCGGTCTTGGAACCCGCCGAGAGGGGACATTGGCGGGAGCTTGAGGTGTGCAGCGTTCAGCTCCATGTTCCCCTGTGGAGCTGAAAGCAGTTGGGGAACCCTGTGGTGGTCCTGAAGCTGAGGAGAGGCTGGGCCTGTGGTCAGGTCTGGCTGTGATTCGGGGCCTGGATCCCAGCTGGGCAATCAAACCTCCACGGAGAGACAACCCCTCCTCTCTCAAACGGCACCCTTCTGAATCAGCCTTCACCAAGATTCCCAGGTATCTGCCTGATGACTGGCCCTGGAACCAAGCTAGGTCAGCCTGCCCAAGGATCACGTCTGCCTGTATATGTGGGGGGGGGGAGTCGTGGAGATAAGTACGTCTGAGGATCCAGTGCTCCCACGATGGGAAGCGGCTCAATTGGCGGCGCTGGGAACCTGCCACGAGGGGATAATGGCTGGAGCTTGTGTCGGGGGAAGGTTCGGCTCTTTGCTCCACAGGGGAGCAGAGAGCCGATAGCCGCTGGTGAACCCAGTCTGCTCTGGCCCAGGAGGTGGTGAGGGAGGGAGGGCCCGAGCTCAGGTTCAGCCGGTGTCCAAAGTTTGGATCCCAGCTGAAGAAATCAAACCTTTACGAAGAGAGTCCTGGCGACACTGTTACTCGTCCACCAACTTGCTCCGCCCCCCATTTCCTCTTCTTTATTGATATCTTTTCCCCCCTTCCTCCATCATCCATGACAACCTGTTGATGGGTAGGTCTTGTGCAGGTAATGACAGCTGCTGTGAGGTCATGAGTACAATGACCATGTCATGTCTGAGGTACAACGTTCCAAAGCAGTCCTCCCCATCTTTTGTTACATTTATTCTAGCACCTCTTCTGCTATAGTCCCTGAGTCATGGGAGGCTGTGATAAAGATGTCACACTTAGTACTAACCCTCCACTGTCACTTCTCAGCACTTGGCATTTTGAGTCTCCCTAGTAGTCACCACCATCTGAAAAGATAAAGTTCTCTAACCAAAAGTGAGAGCTGCACAATATAGGCATAAACAAAAGTATTTATAGGGTTATTTGGTGGGCATAATATGTCCATGTAGCCAAACAACAGTAGTAACTACATCTGTAGGACTTGTGACCTTCCCAGGTATTGACTAGGTTTTCAATATAGTGCATGAATTTCCTCCTGTGGAATGGGCTCAAATTTAATGTGAGTACAGGTGGTTACCACCCACCCCCACCTCCAATAACAGGCATGCCACTATTGTACTAGTGGATGCATCTTGCCTGGCTGGCCAGTTGTGTAGCTTGCAGTATTCATTGCTGGTTAAGACTGCTGATGACTTTCCTCCCCCATCAGGCTACATAGCACTTTCCAGCACTATTGACAGTCAGCTGGGTGAGAGTGCTTGATTTCTCAGTGACCTGCAGCCCAATCATGTGATATCTCCAGCAATCGGGTCTTCCCATATAGTTCTGGCAGGCAACCAAGAGCCTTGGCAAGAGTTTGTATTATTTTCAGGACCTTAGGAGCCTCCCTGACAAACAACTCACTGGGTGTTGTCGCACCCCAGGCACTGAATTTTTCTATAACAACTAATGGCTTCTGTGTACAGCATTTATACCCCCACAGAGTACTTCAGCCCTGACTCATTTTTTTTCTTTTAAACTTGTAACTGTGTGTGTGTGTTAGCTAACAAAGAACTAGGTTTCCATATGGCTTCTTTATAACCTCTTTAGCTTTGATTTATCCTCCTTTAAAAATTTGCATCTTAAGTCCAAGCCTAGATTGTTAAATTAGCAGAATATCTTACTTCGTATTTACAATTTGGGCTATTTTGAATGGGATAAACTTGAGAAAATATAACCTAAGTCTATTTTTGTCCTTAAGTAGTCACAAATTACCTTATGTAGGTAATCTCTCTTTTACCAAGATTTGCAGGGAGAGAGGAGATAAGGGGGACAATTCATATAAAAGGTTCATTTATTATTTTAAATATAAATAGTATTTATCAAAATTAGTTTTATTAGATTAGTATAGTACATTTGCAGACATCATTTTGGCTCTGGAAATACAGTAGGGAACAGGGCACTAGACCTTAATAGGCTTGGGATAATAGGTTACTTGGCTTTCGTGTTCATTTTGTTTTTGTTGTTTCCTTTTTATTTTGAAGTTGTTAGAAACTTAGAGAAATTGCAAAAACAGCACAGAGAACACTTTTTTTTACCTATGTCTACCTTGTGTTTAACTTTTCTGTTTGCTTTATTGTTTCTCCTATGTGCGTGTGTATGTGCACATGATTGTATATACACACATATACAAAAGTATTTTTTCTAATTTGAGATTTAGCTCATTATTTTCCCCTAAAATCTTTTATTGTCCAATTTCTAAAACAAGAATATTTTTATGTTTAACCACAGCACAATTATTGGTTTAATAAACTTAGTAAATTGAATATTAGAATACTTTTACTGTACTGTCCATATGCTACTTTTCTTAGTTGATCTTAACAAGCCCCTCTGTTATTATATGATCCAGTCTCAGAATAGGTATTAAACTAGGTGGCATGGGTCTGTCACTCTTTTATAACATAGATTTTTAAAAATATTTTCTATTTGCAACCTGAGAGAAAGGTATAAGAGAAACAGAATGGGTGCACTATGGCCTCTAGCCGCTGCAAACAGACTCCAGATGCATGTACCACTTTGTGCATCTGAGGAATTGGAACTTGGGTTCTTGGGCTCTGCAGGTAAGCACCTTAACCACTGAGACATCTCTCCAGCCCAGCATTGATATTTTTAAAGATAACATTTGCTCCTCCTTTAAGAAAAAAATAGAACATGGCTGAGGAGATTTTCCAGAAGTTAAAGGCGCTTGCTGTAAAGCCTGCTGGCCTGGGTTCAGTTCCTCAGTACCCACGTAAAGCCAGATACATAAAGTGGCACAAGCATCTGGAATTCATATGCTGTAGCAAGAGTCTCGCCTGCCCACGCAATACATTTATTCTCTCTCTGTCTCTCTCTCCCCCTCCCTCCCCCACCTTCTTCCTCCTCCCCTTCCTTTCCTTCTCTCCCTCCCTCTCAAATAAATAAAAAAAGAATAAAAATATTTAAATAAATAGAAAACAGAACATTTCTCATTTTGGGTGTGTGTTTTTCTTTGAATAGTTTTAAGGTACACACTGTCAACTAGAATACAATAAAGTTTTATGACCTCAGTATATCACTTCTAGTTGTGCATTCTGTTCATCTGACCTTAATTTGTCATGTTCATTTTGATCACCAGTGCCAGATGATGATCCATTTATCCAGTACATGATTGAGATTGGTCTCCTTAAACTAACAAGCTTTATAGACACATTTGGAAGAACATGCATCTATATCCAGTTCTTCATCCAAATTTCTCCAGGACTTAGCATCCATTGACAATGCTTACTTAAAGCAATCTGCATATACTAGGATGGCTGCAAAATGAAGCTTTTTTCCCCAGCTCCAGCACTGCCTGCATGGTTACCAATTGTAAGCGCAGGAAACCTCTCTCCTCAGCCATTTATATGTGTATTTAGTTATTTACCCTTGGTTTGGACTCACAGAGTACTTTTTAATTTTTATTAATATCTTTATTATGAGTAAGTATATACATTGTATGAGCAAATCTTGTCAATGTGTCCCCGTTTCCCTCCTCTCTGTCCCCTACCCACTGGGGTCCTTCCTTGGTGTGCATACTGGATCTTTCCATAGGTTAGGGTGTTAGGAAATGTACCAGAGGTAGCCAGTTTTTCTTTTTTTCTTCCCCCTATGTGTGTTGTTGCTGAGGGGGGCGATGTCTCTGGATATTCTCCCCCACCATGGCTTTTACATTCTTTCGGTCCCCTCTTCTGCTCAGTTCCCTGAGTCATAGTGGGTGAGTTTTACGTCTGCTTTATTGTTGAGATCTTAAATGTCTCTGGACTTCTGCTTTGGTTTGTGATGGATATTGTTGGTGTCTGTATCCTTTGTTCTTTCATGGGTTATCAGACTTGCTGTGGTGATTGTTCTCCTGTTTGTCTCATCACTTTCTCATAGGTTTCATGTGGGCCCTGTGTGAAGGCCAGGGGTAGAGTACATTTTTTCTATAGCTCTTCCATTAATTTCTTTGTTTATTTTGGTGTGTGTTGCAGATTTGATCATTAGGAGTCTCTTCAAGCTGACTCCATCATCTTTTGAGAACTTCCTCACTTTCTGGCTTGCTTAATAGGACTTTCCAGGGTGGCTGGAGTTTTTATATGAGATATCATCAGATATCCAGCTGACTTCAGTCTAGTGTGTCAGGTGCCAGCATAGCCTGTAGTGACAGCATAGTAGAAAGTCCTCTACCCAAATATAATAGCAGGACTGGGTAAGTGGATGTCATGGGAATCCTCACTACAGGAGATGCCACCTCTGGACTTGGACTTGGCAGCAAATTGTATTTCAGTGGAACAGTGGGATGAGCTAAACTAGGACAGATAAGGAATAAATAAATTTCAGGGAGCACAGCCATGCAGGTTTTGCCTGTCCAAATTCCCCCCATTCCCTGTATCCTAGTGCTTGTGCCAGTGGTATCATAAGTAGGTGAAAGTCTTCCTAGGTGGTTCTAGTTGGTAATGACTCTCCAGCATCAGTTTTGGAAAAAAAAAACATAGTACATTTCCAATTTGTTTCACAGGTATTTCATTTAGACTGGGGTTTACTTTTCTTAAGATTAAATTCAAACCTCTTGTCTTCAAAATACAGTAAGGATATATATATATGTGTATATATATATATATATATACATATACATATATATATACATATACACACATATATATATATATATAAAATGTTCTTGGTAGAATTATTGTTGAATTCTTCTCTGTTTCATTATTCCAGTCATCAACATGATGACTGTGCTTTAGAGGCTTGGTGTGATACCTCCTGGGAAGACATGAGTGATTATACATAAGTAGGGCTTCTTAAAGATACAAAAATACAGTTACCAAAGCTAGCCATGGTGGCTCATACCTATAATCCTAGCAATTGGGAGGCTGAGGTAGGAGGATCATTAAGTGAGTTCAAGGCCAGACTGGGCTATATAGTGAGTTCTAGGTCTGCCTAGACTTAAGTGAGACTCTACCTCAAAAAATTACTGAATTATAATATTTTATATTTTGATAATATTTAGTATTTTGAAGCTGGCTGATGCTTCTTTTTTTCAGGATTAAAATAAAACTGGACATTTTTGGTTCTTTATTTTAATTATTTGATTTGTTGTCTTTTATGTTATTTTATGCATCTGATTTTACATCAGAAGAATCTCTGTCAAAGTTAAATTTGTCCATGTTCTAACCTTAAAATTAGGAATACTTTCTTGATTTTAGTATATTGATATTTATATTGATTTATTTTATTTATTTATTGATATTTATATTGATTTATATTGATATTTAGTATATATATATAGTATATATTTACTAAATAAAGTAAAATATGGAGTTAGGCTTAACCGTACATTGATTTGTTTTCAGAGAAAATGACTGTGGTGTTGGAAGATCATTACTTTTGGAAGACCTGCTAACACCAATTTCCTAAGAGAGACTTGACCACCATATGCTCTGGCATGGCGCAAAGCACTCCACAACTTGATATCCAGGTTCTCCATGATCTTCGACAGCGTTTCCCTGAAATTCCAGAGGGTGTGGTATCTCAGTGCATGTTACAGGTACATTTCCTGCTAGTGATGGTGACATTTAAGATTATCTTAGTAGAGTTGGCTTTGTGTTGTGGTGACTAAAAACTCAGTTATTTTTTTAATATTTTATTTATTCATTTTCTAGCAGAGAGATACAGAAAGAGAGAGAGAAACACAGGGCCACCTTGTGGTCTGGCTTATGTGGGTCCTGGGGAATTGAACCCAGGGCCTTAGGCACTGGAGGCAAGTGTCTTAACCGCTGAGCCATTTCTCCAGACCACTCAGTTATATTTTTAACTGTGTGTAGATCATGTAGTATAGCATGTCTCAAACTTAGTGCTGTTGGCATTTTGGGCTAAATAATTTTTGTTTTGGGAGTGTGCCCTGTACCTGTTAAATAGTTTAGCATCTTCCCTGACCTCTAACATCTACATACCAGTAGCATCTTACCAGTTACAACAATCAAAAATGACTCTAGTAGACATTGCCAAATGTTCTTTGAAAGGCCAAATTTCATCCACTTGAGATGTGAAAAGTAAACAGATGTAGTAAAAAAAAAATCTTTTTTTTTGTAAATTTTAAAAATAATTTTGAAGCCAAGCATGGTGGCACACGTCTTTAATCCCAGCACTTGGGAGGCAGAGGTAGGAGGATCACTGTGAGTTTGAGGCTACCCTGAGACTACAGAATGAGTTCCAGGTCAGCCTGGGTTAGAGCGACATCCTACCTCAAAAAGCCAAATTTTTATGTATGTGTATATGTGTGTAATATATATATATTTGAGTTGTCATGAGTCACTGAATACTTAAAAGAGTTGATTACCCTCTTTGGTGTGGTCCTGGAAACCAAACCCAGAGCCCTATGCATGCTAGGTAAGCACTCTAACACAGAACTGTAACCCCAGGCCCCAGAGTTGAATTTTGAATATCTAACTCATGTTAACTTCTGTAGAAGTAGATTATTCTTTGAGCCTATTTTGAAAAGTTTGTTAATGTCTAATTTTAAGTGTAGGACCACTTTATTTGGGAACATTCCTTTCTTTTTTTCTCAGCATCTAAATCTTTGACTTCTGAGTTGTAGTATATCTTGCTATTCAAGTTACAACAGAGAAAAGGGCCTGCTCCTCCCTCTTAGGACTGTGTCATTTTTCACAGGGGTCTCAGTTTTAGGTTACGGCATTTTCCTATTTTGGTTGACTTTTGGGAGTAGCACCTTACACATAGTCAGTACTCATGTTCAAACTACCTTAGTGTAGTAGAAGCTGAGGTGGTACACAAATCTATATACAGGTGAGATTAATGACAAATATTCAGAGGCCCAAGGGGCTTCCTTTTTTTTTTTTTAACCAATGCTTTACTAGGTCTGGGCCTTGGGGTTAAGGTTATTGTGTTGCTACTTGCCTCAGTGTTTTTCTAATGTAGTTCTAGTATGAATCTCGGCTTTTTAGCCCCATTTTGGTTTCTGATAGAGGAAAAGTACTCCCCACTGCTGTGAAACCAAGCCAGAGTTGAGTCTTTAAAGTTGAGACCCCTTCCTAGCATTTGGTTACCTTACCTCCTAGGGCCTTACCTAGCTTTGTTTAATTTGGCCTATGGTTTACCTGCATTTTCATGGCTACTTAACTAAAGGAATAGAACTTGAAATTCATCTCAGTGAACATTGGCTTGTACTTAGGTTGTAATACTTCTTGTTTTGATGTGTGTGCATGTTCATATGTGTGTGATCACGTGGGTTTGTGTTTGGAGGCATACATCAGGCATCTCCTCAATCACTCTCCACTTTTGCTCTTTGAGACTGGGTCTCTTGCTTAACCTACAGCTCACCAATTTGATTAGCTAGCCAGTGAGCCAGCCACAAGGATTCTCTTTCCTTGCCTTCCCAGACTGGGATTATACCCCAGCGGCCATCATTTTATGTTGTTCTGCCATCCAAGCTCGGATCCTCGTGCTTACATGCACAGAAAGTAGTTTACCATCTACCGAGTCCCACATTGTCCTAAATACTTACTTTTTCTTTCTTTGGGATTATTAATACATTAGTACAGATATTTACCACCTGCTAGTTTTAGAAAATTACTTTGTTAAAGCCTAGTGTAATGGTGCATGCTTATAATTTCAGCATTTAGGAGGCTGAAGCAGGAGGATTGTTGTGAATTTGGGATAAGCCTGGGTTATGTATGAAGACCTTGTCTCAAAAAAGGTTGTGTTCACATTGAAATATATGAACTATATGCAATTAATAGTTTACATTTGAAACACCATCTTTAAAGTTTCTGTGCTGTCAACCCTTAATTTAGGAGTGTGGCACTTTTCCCTTAATCCTTTCAAGAGTTTTCATATATGCCTGCTTAAAAAATTTGACCTGTAACTGAGCCTACAATACAGGCCTGCAAGCTCAGTTACTCAAAAGTTTCATACTGGAAGATTGTAAGTTCAAGGTTCAACTTAGGATGTTGTCTCAAAAAAATACACTCTGTGGTTGAATGCTTGCCTAGCATGCATGAGGTCTTGGTTCAATTACCAATAGTTTTTAAAAAAAATCCTGGCCTCTGTATTCAACTAAGCATTTTTGTCTTCTGTAACCATTTACTCTTTGGCACATTTATTTACCCATTTATTCCTTACTAAGACATTTAGCAGCTTAAATATGACATTTGAATCTGCTCTAGGAGTATTCTTTGTGCATTAGTTCCATAAAGATAATACTTAAATATCTCATATTTGTGGTTTAAATTTTTTACTTTATAGGAACAGTTACTTATCTTTTTACTGCAGACATGAATTGATTGACAAATCCAAATTTTTGTTTGTCATTTTGAGTTAGAAGACATTTTTTAAAATTACCAATCTGGCTCTGTAATTCATTGTATAAACCATGAAATTTCAAGGTTATTAATCCTTTGAATCCAGATATGCTTTTATGATCTAGCTGTTTGTGTTTGCTCAGCATGGCTTTCAGGCAGGGTAAGAAAACAAATCTTTGCAATTCGTTTCATTGTAACTTTATTTAATACTTCTATATTTTTAAAAATTTTATTTATTATTTATTTATTTAGTATGTGTGTATGGGTATGCAGATATGTCTGTACTTTTCTTCCACCTTCTTTGAGATAAGGCTTCTTGCCTTGCAAATGAATGCCAGTCTAGCTGAACCTCAAGTTGATTTTCCTGACTCTACCTTTCATAGTGATAGGCACTACTTTGCATCATCTTTAAATGGGTGCTGGGGATGACCAAACTCAGAGTATGTAGGCTTTGCAGGCAAGTGCCTTAACCCATTAAGCCATCTCCCCAGCCCTTCTTTCTATAATTTATTATTATTATTATTTTTGCAAGGAGAGAGAGGGAGAGGAAGAAGAGAGAATGGGTATTACTATAAAAGAACTCCAGACGCATGCACTATGTTTTTCTGGCTTATGTGGGTGTACTGGGAAATCTAAACCAGGTCATCAGGCTATAAAAGCAACGGTTTTAACCACCGAGCCATCTCTCCAGCTTTCTTTGGAAGAGAGAAAGAATGGCCACACCAGGGCCTTTAGCTGCTGCAAATGAACTCAGATACATATGCCACTTTGTGCATGTGGCTTTATTTTGGTACTGGGGAATTGTACCTGGGTCAAGGCTTTGCGGTCAAGTGCCTTAACTGCTGAGCCATCTCTCCAGCTCCTCTTTGTATAATTTTTACAGTACTTTCTGCAAGGAAAATAACAATCACATATGGACTTTAGATGAGGCAAATTCTTTTAAGTTTCTTAGATTTCATTACAAAGGTTTCCTTGACTTTTTTTTTAACTAAGAAAAACTCCAGCTTACTAATGTCCTTTGGCCAAACATCCTTTCCCTTGAAATTACTGTGTGAAAAGAGCACTGGGACTCCATAGACAGGAATTTAGAACTGTTCTCCAGTTAACTAATGCAGTGCCTCTTGTCAAGCCAGATCACTTCCCAGGCTTCTCTTCCTCTATCTGTAAATGTGAATTGGACTGTAGTTTACTATTGAAGAATTCTCTCAACTCTTAAAAAAACTGCATTGCACACTTTATTGTATGTAGGTTTAACATTATTTTATTCTCAGCAGAAATGAAGTATTTTCATTTTTATATAAAATATGTGCATATCTCAAATAAGTGCATAACAGCTGTGTTCATATATGTATATTTTATTTATGAATTACGAAGAAAATCATGTTCATTAAACTTGTATGGATCATGTTAAAGGAATTAAATATTATATCTTTTAGTCTAATAGTTTCAGTGGAAAATTGCTTTATATCTTATTTTTCTTAATGAAAAGCTTTTATTTGATGATCGTTAGAACTCCTGACATTATGCTATTACTTTCTGTGTGTATATAACTAAAAATTCACATCTTTTGATGATTTTGAATGTAATATGTCACCTCTCAGCTGGTAAAAACTTTTGAAACTGTGGGAATGAATCTCATTAAGGCAGCTTAGACAAGGTTAATTGTTAACTTCCCATTAACTCTGGCAAAATCATAGTTCAAACTATGGAATTGCTTGTTCTTCTTACTCATTTCATTATTTTGCTTAAGTTTTTCCTAGTAATACAGGTTGAAGTTATATAGGAGTAAATTTAAGTAAAATAAAATGTAAAGGCTGCTATTGAGTATTTATTGTTTTAAGTTAAGGAATTTTATGATGTCCTTTTATGATTTCAATGTTTTCTGAAAACTAAAACATAGTTGTTTTCATTTCATTTTTATCAAATTAAATATTAATGGTGGATATTACTTATATATTACAACAATTGTGGTGAATCCAAGATTAGTCCAATATTTTAATTTGTTGAGAGGCAACAAATATAAAATGAGTCCTATATTTGGAGTCAGAAAACTGGGGGGTTAGTCACAATATTCTATAGTAGGCACTTTACATTTCTGTAGCAGAAGTGTTAATGGTGGTACTGCTAATGTGAGCTAAACATTTATAAAGTAATATGAATTGTTTGACATTTTCTTTTTCAGAGCAGACATCCATGAAGTGTTTTGTGGTTAAAATAGTTCTCTCTACTTACTCTGGCAATATTTTTTGTGTAACTCTCTGGTAATTTTTCCAATGTTTTTTTTACCATTTTTCTCCCCTAGAATAACAACAATCTTGAAGCCTGTTGCCGAGCCCTTTCCCAGGAGAGTAGCAAATACTTGTATATGGAATACCATAGTCCAGAAGACAATAGGATGAATAGAAATCACCTTTTGCATATTAACTTGGGTGTTCATTCTCCTGGTAGTTACCACTCAGGAGATGGAGCTCACCTTAATGGTGGTCGAACACTGGTACATAGTTCAAGTGATGGGCATATTGATCCACACCATACAGGAGGTAAACAGCTGATATGTTTAGTTCAGGAACCACACTCAGCGCCAGCTGTCGTGGCTACTACTCCCAACTATAATCCGTTTTTTATGAATGAACAGAACAGAAGTGCAGCTACTCCTCCTTCACAGCCACCTCAGCAGCCATCTTCCATGCAAACAGGAATGAATCCATCTGCTATGCAAGGGCCTTCACCACCACCTCGGTCCTACATGCACATACCTCGGTATAGTACAAATCCAATTACTGTTACAGTGTCCCAAAACCTCCCTTCTGGACAGACCGTACCAAGAGCTTTACAGATTCTTCCACAAATTCCAAGTAATCTCTATGGGTCTCCTGGTTCTATTTATATTAGACAGGTATCTCAGAGCTTATCAGGAAGACAAACTCCTCAGAGTACACCATGGCAGTCCTCACCACAGGGCTCAGTGCCTCATTATAGCCAACATCCTTTACCTGTTTTTCCACATCAACAGAACTACCAGCCTTCTCAGTATTCTCCCAAACAACAGCAGATCCCTCAATCAGCTTACCATTCCCCACCACCTTCTCAATGTCCCTCACCCTTCAGTTCTCCACAACATCAAGTTCAACCTTCCCAGCTGGGCCATCCAAGCTCTCATGTGTTTATGCCACCTAGTCCTTCAACTACTCCACCCCATCTGTATCAACAAGGACCTCCTGGTTATCAGAAACAGGGAAACCATTCAGTAGCCTATCTCCCATACTCAGCATCTAGCTTACCCAAAGGTTCCATGAAGAAGATAGAAATTACAGTTGAACCTACTCAAAGACCTGGGGCAGCAATAACTAGAAGTCCTTCACCCATCAGTAATCAACCATCTCCACGGAATCAGCACTCACTGTATACAGCCACCACGCCACCTTCAAGTTCTCCTTCAAGAGGAATATCTAGTCAACCAAAACCTCCACTTAGTGTTAATCCTGTGTATATTACATATACACAGCCACCTGGACCTTCATGTGCTCCATCACTATCTCCTCGGGTGATACCAAACCCAACAACAGTTTTTAAAATTACTCTAGGCCAGGCAACGACTGAAAATCTTTTAAATTTAGTGGACCAAGAAGAGCGCTCTGCAGCACCAGAACCTATTCAGCCCATTTCTGTGATACCAGGCTCTGGGGGAGAAAAGGGAAGCCATAAGTATCAGAGGAGTTCTAGTTCTGGATCAGATGACTATGCCTATACACAAGGTAAATTTTAGCCCTTTTATAATTGCTTTAGTGAAAATAAACACTATTAGCTATATAGTTGTAATTACATGTATAGTATTTATTAAATGTTGGATAGTAGCATTGCTACTAAGAGTAGAGTTAGTGTTTCTGATTTATCTACAGACCTTTTCAGATGACCCACGGAGGAGGATATCCAGCTTATTGGGGATGGGGAGGGGGGGCATGGGGAATTGGTGATAACAACTCGTTATGGACAATAAATATATATAAAAAATACAAAGCTATAGGTATGGTAATTGTGTCCTAATAAGATTTTATTTGGGGGGGGGAGATCATTCATTGGGGTAAAATGCATGTGAAACTGATATTGTGAAAAATACAAACTACAAAGAGAGCAAAAGATTCATACAGGGTAGAACTATATAGTTCATCAAATGGAAGAATTTGAATCTTTCCCAAAGAATTGAAGTTAGTAGTGAAGAACATTGTTGGATTACCTAAGAGTAGACTTAACAATAAAAGAGAATAGGAGATGTTAAAAAATCCAATTTAAAAAATCCATTTGAGAAGTTGGGGAGATACCTCAGCAGTTAAGGTTGCTTGCTTTTAATGCCTACTAGCCTTTACCATGGAAAGTCATCATGCATCTACAATTCATTTTCAGCAAGAGTCCCTGGCGCACACATACTCTGTCTGTCTGTCTCTCTGTCTCTCTGTCTCTGTCTCTCTGGTTCTCTCAATAAATAAATAAAAATATTTAACTGTTTACATTAAAGTCCCAATCAAATTAGTTTGTGATATCTAAGAATTTAGCTTTTTTTTTCTCTTAGTTTTTCGAGGTAGGGTCTCGCTCTAGCCCAGGCTGTCCTTGAACTCAGGGCGATCCTCCTACCTTTGCCTTCCAAGTGCTGAGATTATAGGTGTGCACTACCATGCCCTGTGAATTCATTCTTTTGGGATATTAAAATAGAAGAGATAGGCTAGAAAGATATCTCAATCATTAAATATGCATACTTGCAAAGCCTAATGTCCTGGGTTTGATTCCTCAATACCCACATAAAGCCAGATGCACAAAGTGGCACATGCATTTGAAGTTTGTTTGTAGGGGCAGAAAGCCTTGGGATTCAATCTGTCTGTCTGTCTGTCTGTCTGTCTGTCTGTCTGTCTGTCTGTCTGTCTTTTTCTCCCTGTGTATGTGTATGTCTCCAATCAAATCAATCAATAAATCAATAATTATTAAAAGGGAGCTGTGCATGGTGGTACACACCTTTAATCCCAGAGGTAGGAGGATCACTATGAGTTAGAGTCTACCTTGAGACTACGTAGTGAATTCCAGGTTAACCTAGGCAAGAAAGAGCAAGACCCTACCTCCAAAAACCAAAAATAAATAAATAAATTAAGGGGGGAGGTGATTATAATTTAGACTTTGTGTACCTGACATTAGGCCTTTTAAAATACACAAATAAGAAAAAGATTCTTAGGAAAAGTAAAGGATACTCTTTGGGAAACAAGAAACAGCAGATAAGAGGGATGTATAACTGATGTCATTTTGGTAGTAGTTAAGAGCCATCTTAAAGCAGATATGGAGGCAGAGTAGCATTAGAAAGACCTTAAAGAGTAATGCCAGCCCTCCAATTTGGATGAGTCTTCACTAACAATGTGTATAGAAATTCTCCTGTTTATTTGTTCAGTGTTCTTCTCTGCAATGACTTTATCTGTAATGCTATATAGCCTTGCTGTTACATCAGCGAGCAAGGATGGAGAGATTAGCAAAGCAATTGAAGCATGAAAAAGAGGAACTAGAGCAGTTGAAGGCTGAAGTTAACAGTATGGAACATGACCTGATGCAAAGACGGCTCAGAAGGGTCAGCTGTACCACCTCAATCCCCACGGTAAGTGATCTCTTAAGATCTATACTGACAGGAAGATGGGAATAGTTTCTGTCTAAACCATTTGTTTTAGGTTCTGTTTCTGGTACAAATTCTTTTTAAACAATGGACTTTTGCCCTAAGAAGTTCTTGTCAGAATAATTTTATGCCTTTTCACATTTGCAACTTATATAGATAGCTTTATCAATATTTTTCTAGACAGTTATAACTGAAGTATAGCATCCCATTTACTCCAGATCCCTTTCTCTCAAAATAAAAATGACCAAATATTGGGGGCATTGGGGAATTGGGGATAACAACTCATTGTTTGCCCACTGAATAATTTAACTCATTATGGACAATAAATATATTTAAGACTTAAAAAAAGAAAATAAATTATCAAAATGTTAAAAAAAAAGAAATGACCAAATATTTTATAAATTATTCTCCAGGTTCTCTTTCATTGTTCCCAGCAGTAGTTTATATATGTTTCCCAAAATGTAAAATTATATTTCTAAGTAATTTCAGTGAGTTCAAAAGGAAAAAAAATTGAATCTTCAGAAAATATTAGCTGTAGATTATTTTAAGACAAAACAGTTCATTATGTATAACTGTGGAACCTAAAATGCTTAGTATGGGCTGATGATCAAGGGGAATTATTCTGGTGGACAATTTGGAGAGAGAGAGAGAGAGAGAGAGAGAGAGAGAGAGAGAGAGAGAGAGAGAGAGGAGAGATAGAGCGCACTCGTGTGTGTGTGTGTGTGCGCATATATATGAGTTATTATGTAAAACATCTCTCTGAAACCTCTCCCCTAAAATCATACCATTTCACAAGCTGTTTATGATCCTGTTGGGATCTTTTTAAACTTTTCAATAGTCATGTATTCAATTAGTATTTTTGCATTGTTTATGAATGTGGTGTGATGCTAAGTGCTTAGTGCATGTCTGCCAGTGGAAAAAATCTGTGCATCAGCAGATAATTATCTTACAAGTAATGAGAGAACTTGTACATTGCCTGCTTCCATTGCCTGCTTTCATTGAGTGCACATCTCACTTTTATATTATCCTCCTGAAATGTTTCATATGCGTAAATCTTGTCATTCTTGAAGGCTTACTTATCCTCTACTTTTTCAATGGGATCTTTCCTTATTTTCCTTCCCTAAGTTTAGGGAAGTAGGCATGAGTATCATGATTGTCGTCAGCATGGCTGGGCCTCCACTCTCACTGTGCCCGAGGCTCTAGCTTCAAAGGGGGTTATATGAAATTCCATGTACTTTGATATGTGGGAGGCAGATTATATTATTTTTGTCTGATTTTTTTGAAGTTACTAGATGGAAGGAAAGGAAGAAAGAGGAATTAATGCCCTGCACTACAGGCAGAGAGGAAAAGGAAAGTCATTTTCAAAGGGAAAAAGAACATAAGATAGTGAAGGCTTGCAGTCAAGAAGCAATAAAGTGTCCTGGCCTCAGTGTGAAATTTCTGGTGAGTTTATAGAGGTGGGATGGGGCTAAGACCAAGACCTTAGATACTTTGTCAAGATGTTTGAACTTACTCTGTTGCTTACAAGGAAACAGAAGAAGTTTTTGAGGAAGACATTCTTGGAAGCAGATATATGCAATAAGTTAAGGATTTTTTGTCTAATATTAGAATTTTAATTGCCTAATAGAAGTAAAATTACAAAGCTAACTGAAAAAGCAATGTTAATGTAAATCACGTATCTGCTTCATTTTCTGCATTGGAAATCTTAATTAGGTTCTCTCTTTGAGGAAGATATCAAAGTCTAAGGCCCATATAGGAACCACTTATAGTCCTTTACGTATCTGTAGAGTGAACCTTTTTTTCAAACAGAAGTCATTCTGTGTAAAAGGCCTATGTAAGCTTTGTTTAGTAACTACTTGCTAAGTTACTTATTTAGTAACTAACTGTAATTGAAACTGGAAAACCGTCTAGTGTGGCATGGATTACTCAGAGTTTTGTTTGACAAGTTAATTTTTAGAAAGGAAAAGAAAAGTAAACCTAGGGATATAGCTGAGTTGCTAGAGTGCTTGCCTGGCATGGAGGAGGCCTTGGCTTTAACCCCCAGCACTACATGTACTGAGTGTGGTGGTCCAAGCCAGGAATCACAGCACTAGGGAGGTAGATAGAGAAGGATCAGAAGTTCATGGCTATTGTCAGCTACATAGCAAGATTGAAGCCAACCTGGGCTCCATGAGACCCTGTCACTCCCCCCCCCAAAAAAAAAAAAAAAAACAAGAGTTGGTAAATCTGCTTCCTTGGGCTATAGTTTTTTTTTCTTTATTATCCATAATTAGATACATTGAATGAGCAAATAATGAGTTGATATCCCTATTTCCCCAATTTCCCTCTTCCCTGTCCCCAGTCAGCTGGATATCCTTCTCCGTAGGTAGTCTGGATCTTTAACTTTATATATTAGAGAATTTCAAAAATGCATAAAGTATACCAGATAATATAATAAACTCAGTGTAGCCACCCCCACCGTCAGAACTAGATATTGTGGGTGATAAACATAAGTGTGGGTGCCTTGTGTTTCTGATTATAGGTAGAGCGGAATAGAGTATAGTAGGGAATACATGGCCGAGAACAACTATGTGTGGTGGTTAAGGCAGTGAGTGGGCTTCTGAGTGAGGTGCAAATTAGAATCCTACGTCCACTATTTGTGTCAGTCAGGTAGCCTCAGATGAGTGGCATTCTCTCTGCTTATTTTCTCACCTATCAAATGTGTAATATAGAGTAAACTTGAGGAATTTCTTTTTAATCTAATACCCAACAAATAGTATTCTTATAGGTCAGTTGCAAAATTTTGTTTGAAATTTTTGTAAAACTTTTTTTTTCCTTTTACCTTTAAGAACATGTATGACACTAAGATATACTAAGGTAGAAAAATCAGCTAAAAACAAAATCAGTCAGAATTTCCTGTTTCTTCACTGAGACTATTTTGAAAGAGCACCTATGTTGGAGTAGAATATCTCTGGCATTTACTAGGAATGCCTACCTAACACCCTGTCTACAGGACATTATGATGTGTCTATATAGAGAGATAATGTATGTAATGTGACTTGGGTGGACTAGGTGTTCAGCAAGTGGCTATCCTTATCATCTTCCACTTGTAGGGAGAGGAATAAGTAACAGAAATATGACACTTGTGCTAATTAGCAAACATTCTGTACGCTTTCAAACAAATTAATTTCTTACCAAGCTGTGTAAAAAATGGTCATAATCACTTGCTTAATGAAACTGGAATGCACATTTCTCACCAGCCCTGTATACATTTGGAGAAACTTTGAATAGTAGTGAAATATTCATTTTTAAGAAAAGCAGAAATCCATGATGGTGTTTTCTTCAACTTGCTATTTACTAAGCATCGCAGAAGAGATGGGGTCTAGGTACCAAAAAATAAAAAAAATAAAAAAATAAAACACCTAAGTGGTCTTCAGTGTTAATGCTAGTGAGACAACTTTTTAAAGATCTTAAGCAGTTGACTTAAGTATTTCTGTTACCTTTAGAAATGTCAGGTACAAACGTTATTACAAAAAAGTATAAATTATGTATGACCAAGATTGTAATCTTTCTTCCCATGAAAACCCTGGGTACTTTTGATAAATGGCCCTTTTCAAAAGCACCTTTTCCCCTCAGTTGAATCAGTAGCTTTGAAAAGGAACCTTTGCTGGATAATTTCACTGCTTCCACTGTCTTTGGAAATGAGTCTGTTGTGATAGTGGATTTGGGTAAAATACCCTCTTGACTAAAATGTGCATTATAATAGTTCCATATTTAGTTACAAAGCATCACTGTTCAGGGCCACTGTGGCTAAAACTCCTCTCTTCCCCCCCCCAAAAAAAATACAGAGGAAGTACCAACTCCTGAGGTAGACTGCCAGAAAGTAGGGGTTCTTTGATGTGTTCCTAGGAGGGTGGTGATGTTCACATAAAGGTCAAGTATGTGTTTTCATGTTTCCCAGTAGACAAGGCCTAAGCATTTTATATGCTGACATCGTACGGTTTGCCCATACAAACGAGGAAAGAAAAGCAGTTCCTAATAAAAGTGTCCAGGTGATTTTTGTTGTTCTTCTATCAACCATTTTATGTCACTCTTTGAAACTTGTGGCCCCTGCTTGTTTAATGGGCATCTTCACTTACTCTGTTGCTGTATCTAAACAATTGCATTGTTGTAAGATATTCTTTCTGCTTTTTTAAAATTTTTATTTTAGCAAAATACATGTTTTTTTAAAGACAGAATAACATTTTCTTCTGTTTCTTATAGCTAACAGATAATTTAACTTTATGTAGTTGGAAATCACTCTAGTAATTTAGTACCTGAGCTTTGCTGAAAGCTTTTAGTACACATGCTTCCAGAGTTCAAGCAGAAATAGTAAAGAAATTAAGACCCTTATGGGAAGTGAAGTTTCCTGAAAAGTTTACTTATCCATAGCTTCAGGCTCTCTCCACATTTCACAGACTCAATGTGTTCCTGAAAGGCCTAAGGAGTGGGGTGGGTTGGAATCTTTGAAGCAGAAGAAACAAAGGAGTTCATTCATACCTGAAATTTCTGTGTAATAACTGAAGTGTTTCCTTTGATCTAGAAAAAGGACAAAGATATTTCTGTACGGATTTATATGGAATATTTGTATAAGACCCATCTCTACAAGTTCCTAGCTTTATAACTTTGGGAAAAATTGCATCCCTATGTCTCTGTTTCCTCACCTGTAAACTGAAATTATATTACCTACCATAAAGGTTTGTTTAGTGGAAGGAATTATAATCCTGGTAGTCACAATGCCTGATGCTAATTAAAATTAGTACTATTGTACTTGTCACCAGACTAGGCAAGACTAAAATCTTAGATATTGCTTGTTTAAAAGATTGTCTTTTTTTTTTTGCATTTTCCCTTACCATGAAAAAAACCTAGAAATAAATTACTCTCTGAACTCTGTGATTAAAATAGAACTCTCTGTGTAATAGAATATACTCCTGGCCATTCTGTGCAGCTTTTGTTGTATGTGGCCATTTTACTTTACTATTCCTTTTAAAATATACATACAAGAACTTCTTTAACATGCCTTCTTATGGACAAAGGACATATTCTTGGTAATACCCAATCAAGTCAATTATCATGAAACACAGTTCTTAAATGTTGGGCTTGATAATGACTTTCCCACAATTGCTATTTTGGGTCCTTTCTTACTAGCCTGAGGAAATGACAAGATTGAGAAGCATGAACAGACAACTCCAGATAAATGTTGACTGTACACTGAAAGAAGTTGACCTCCTTCAATCTAGAGGTATAGACTTGATTGTTTGGTAAACCATAAGTAATACTGTGGCATTTTACAGGGCTTAAAGAGCAATTATATTGGTTTTGTAGATTTAACAGGCTGTTTTATCCATTATAAGAATATAATCCTGGCTTTAAAGAGATTCCTACACCCCATGATCACAGAAGGAATTGGGGAGGGTGTCCAAACATTAGTTTTACTTTACCAGCTTCATTATTTGCTCTCATCTATACTATTCTCTGTTGTTACAATATGTTTATGCTTTTATTCATTTACTATGAAATTTCATGAACTGATGATGATTACTTCTGAGACATTATTTATATTATGTGACTCATCCAAAATAGTTGTATAAAAAGAGTAAAGAAGACATTGGAGGTGGTTCACACCTTTAATCCCAGCACTTGGGAGACAGAGGAAGGAGGATCAATGTGAGTTCCAGGCCACCCTGAGACTACATAGTGAATTCCATGTCAGCCTGGGATAGAGCAAAACCCTACCTTGGAAAACCAAAAAATAAATGAAAGAGTAAAGATCCCAAAGTCTTGGAATATTGTAGTTCTGTTTTAAAATGAATTCTTAGTTGTAGCTATCTTAATTTATATTTACCCATCTCACCAGATTAGAAATGGACTTCATTTCCTCTGGAAAATATACTCACTGGGGTTCAAAGCTTATACTCACTGTGGGCTGGTTGGCGTCATTCTATCATGTCCCTATTCTATGGCTCCCATTGGTAGTGGGTTATCTCCTCAGCACTATGCCAGTTACTGTACTTTGGCAGTTACATGTAATATTTCATCACCTCCTAAATTCATGAGAAAACATCTTTGCATAAAACCTAGTGACCATTTTTAAGACTATGGAACTATGAAAAAGAGAGAAACCATAAGAATATAAATGGATTCTACATTCAAATTGATTTATTCTAAGTGCTTTTAGTATATTCCTTGCTGCATTCTAAAGAAACCAAAACACAAAGTTAGAGATGAAGGTTCAACAATTTGGGGCCCTACGAACAGTTTTTATTAATAACAAGTTTAAGTGAAGCTCCTGTGCCCACTGTTTCCAGAGTATCTATGGCTTCTGTTGTGTTTCAGGGACACAGTAGAATGTTTGAAACAGATCGTATTACAAGTCTATGAAATCTAAATTACTATCTGGCCTTTAACAGTTTGCTGACACTTACTTTCTATAAGACAATATGGAAAGTCTTTATCCAAGAGTAAAATACTTGTATATTGACTGGGGTGTAGTGGTAGAATACTAGGTCTTAGGATCATCAGTCTTCCGTACCACGCACACACACATACCATCAAAAAGCCCTGCTATATATTCATGCTGCATTAAAGTTGGTCTGTTATTTCTTTAACAATTCTGTTTTAATCCGCCTTCTCCCAACCAACATTGAATATTCCTAATATGGCAGCTAAGAGAATTTCTGCAGTACTTTTAAGAGTACATACTGTGATATCTCATTGCTCTGTTTTAGTGAAGATTAAACAGTTTAACAAAAAGATACAGAACTATCTGAATAGTAAGTAGAGGCAAATTTTAACATGAAAGTTGAGCTATCTCCCTTTAGGTTATTTTCAGAGTATTGTTACTATATAACATACTAGCTTTAAGCAGTGAAAACCTCACTCGGTTTAATATGGAGGTTAAACAAACCATTGCTACTGTACCATTACAACAACTCTATTTTTTTTAACTTGTGTAGTCTTTGAATCCAAACAAGGAATACTTAAATATTTGGTTGGGGTATTTCTAGTAAGCCTTATGTGAGTGAGATATTCAAGCATCAGTTGTTGCTAAATAATTGAAGAGATGCATATACAGCATTTTAAAGAATGAACATACAATTAATGTCAGAGAGCATTGTGACTTTGATGAGTTATTGGAATTGTTTTGGGAAATTCTCTAAAAACAGCAGATCCAAGTGCACCAAACATTTTAGTAGGGTCCGTAAAGGAAACCACTGTTAAGGTTTCGTAAGGAAAGGGCTCTGTCTTTGGACTGTATTGAACAGTGAGCTCTAAATGCTTTTCTTAAGGGGTCCAAACATTGCTGCTTCAGACTGTTCTACTTTTCTACACTCCAGAAAGCTTTTTTTACACTGAGTTCCCAACCTTTAAACTAGAAAGTAAATCTAATTTTTTTTGTGTGGGGGGTTGTGCATTTTTCAACTATATACAAGTAAATCATCTCATGAATTGATTAAAAAGTTTATTTTCTGGCTTTGGTAAGGAAATTGGGAATCAGGACGAGAAAACTAGAGATGAATACAGCATCCTCCATAAACAAGATCAGATACTGTTAAAGCTTCGGTGGAATTGTATAGAATAGGCAAAATACAGAAATGAGCTCATACAGAGCAAAACAAAACAGGTGAAGCCCACACCACAATCTAATTCTTTACCAACTTTTTCTGTTTACTATCTGTCTCTACCAACCACAATTTTAAACTTCATAAGGAAGAGGGTTTTTTTGTTTGTTTTGTTTTTTCGAGGTAAGGTTTTGCTCTAGCCCTGGCTGACCTGGAATTCACTATGTAGTCTCAGGGTAGCCTTGAAGTCACAGAGATCCTCCTACCTCTGCCGCCTGAGTGCTGAGATTAAAGGCATGTGCCACTATGCCCAGCAGGCAAATTTTTCTGAAAGGTATTTCCATAGGGCATGCACATTCTGCGTTTAGACACAAACCTATGTCCGTAGTTAACAACAATACAAAAGAATCCCCCAAACAGATCAATAAACATTACAGCTCAAATGCAGAGTATTGCCATCACCCTAGGAAAGCTTCCTCACATCCACTCCCAGTTCAACTTCCATCAAAGGAGGCCTGAGCGCTAACCTCCAGTACCACAGATTAGCTTTGCCCACTTTTGGACTCCATAAGAATAGGACTTGTTGGTAGCTCAAATACTGTTACTTTAGTAGGAGTATATTTCCTTTATTACTGATACTACCCCATAGTGTGAAGAGCCATTAGTGGACATAAAGTTTATTTCTACTTTTTGTCTGTAAGAATAAAGTAGCTGTAAGTGGGAAAAAAAATAAAGATGCTCATAGAAGTGTAGGCAAGACCTCAAACTGACCTTGAAGGGTCACAGTAGAAGATTTGGCTGAAATACACCTGGTCAAAGAGTGAAATTTTTGTATCAAGACAAGTCTCAGAGATGGTTCTATCTAGTCTAAAAATGACACAATGTTTCTTATTATTGATATACCCACAAGCAACATTTAACACTGAATTTAGGATTTCCCTTTTCTTGAAAATAGGAAATCATGAACTGATGACATTTCACATTTATCCAGGTTCTTAGATGTCTCAAAATACAAGTTGATGACGTTTGTAATTTATATCTTTAGCTTCCACAGATAAATTTATGATGAAAATTTCAGATACTTTATGAAAGGCATGAATGCAAGCTTTCACTGTCTTCTTTACTCATTGGATCAGAACAAGCAAAAAGAGCAAACAGTTCCACTGTCCTTTCACTTCCTTACTTACCTCTTCAAATGCCCCTCATGCTAAATCCTACCTAAGGTTAACTAGCCTTATTATTAGAAATATTCCTATAGCCAGTACATTAATGTGCTGGTTTTCCTTGGAACTTTTCTCACAGTGATAAAGAAAGAGAGGAGAAAAGAATAATAGGAGATTTGAAACCCTTGAAAACATTTTTCCCTACATGTTTCATTTAGGAGTTTTCATTTAGAAGGATTAAATAACAAGAAGAGTCCTAAGTGCCTGTGATTTTCTTTATAGGAAACTTTGATCCAAAAGCCATGAATAATTTTTATGATCACATAGAACCTGGTCCAGTTGTACTACCGAAACCATCTAAAAAGGGTAAGTAGGAATGTGCCACAAACAATAGAAATAAATAAGAAAACTTGTTGGGACTTCACTTTAAAGCAAGTTAACCATACTGATGTTACTGTGGCAGAAATAAAATACTCCCCTAACTTGAACTTGTAAAATCTTTATTATCCATAATTAGATACACCGTATGAGCAAATAATGTGTTGGTATCCCCATTTTCCTCCTCCCTGTCCCCAATCAGCTGTGTATCCTCCTTCGTGAGCATACTGGATGAGTGGTGGATAAGCAAGAGACCTGTAACCACAGATAATCAGTCAACCCAAGATAAGCCAGTGAGATAGACACCAACCTAAAGCAGAAGTACAGAGACCCCTAAGACCTCTACAATAAAGCAGCCTGAATACTCACCCACCATGACTCAGGGAACTGAGCGGAAGAGGGGGTGGAAAGATTATAAGAATCATGGTGGAGGAGAATATCCAGAAACATTGCCCCCCTCAAGCAACAACATACGAAGGGGGGGGTGGAACTTGGTTGACTCTGAACTTGAACTTTTAACAAGCACTAAAAGTAACAGTTGCTCATAGGCCCTCACTGTGGAGCCTGCCCATTTTTCTGAGTTCTAACTCAGCAAGCATAATTTTTCCTTTTTTCTTTTTTTCCCCCTTCTTTGAATTCTGGCTGAAATCCTAAGCATGCTTGACCTGACACTTGGGGGCCTTGATACTTTTTCTTCTAAATAAATTACCCTTGCCTTACTTTTCAAAAAATCACTAAAGGGGCTGGAGAAATGGCTTAGTGGGTAAAGTATTTGTATCAAGAGGACCTGAGTTTAGATGTTCAGCACCCACAGAAAAGCCAGCTCCTACTACTGGGAAGCAGACAGAAGGATTCCTAGGGGCTTGCTAGCTAGCTAGTCTAGCTAGCTAGTTCAGAGGGAGGCTTTGTCTCCAAAAGTAAGGTTGAGAGTGACTGGGGAAATACGTGATGTCAACCTCTGCCTTCCACACACATGTAAAATAATAATAAATGCACTAAAATTAGTAACTCTTAGAATTGTTGTAGACTATTTTTAAATAAGTTAAAACACTTTCATTATGAGTTTACTTAGTATTGTAAAAGCTATATTCCTAAAAGATCTAATGTTAAAATACAGAGGTCTGTGATAAAATGTTTTGAAACAACAAAAGAATCCTTGTGTATATAAAAGTCAGCCTAACATAATGGGCATGTTTTCTTATCAAGAATAAAATAAATCTTACATAGAAATCATTCAATATTAAATGTATTTAACTGTTCTCCCTATATTTATGTATTAGATGTTAACTTGGCATTTCAGTATCTTTTTTTAAATTTTATTTATTGATTGATAAGCAGAGAGATACAGCGAAAGAGAGAGTATGTATGGACACACCAGGGTCTCCAACCACTGCAAAGGAACTTCCGGTGCATGTGCCACTTTGTGCATCTGTTATACGTGGGTCCTGGGAAATTGAACCTGGGTCCATAGGCTCTGAAGGCAAGTGCCTTAACTGCTGAACCATTTCTCCAGCCCTCAGTATCTTTATATTTTAATAGTTTTTATTAAGTAGAAACTTTGTATGGGCATATCATGTATTGGTACCATTCCCCTCCTCCCTGTACCAATTCCACTGAGGACCCTCCTCCATATAGGGTCACTGGTGTTGACCATGGGGTTATGATATGAATGCAACAGTCGGCCGTTTTGGGGGGGGGGCATTGCGGGCAGTGCCTCTGGACACTCCTTCCCATTCTGAGGCGCTTGAAATCTTTCTGTCCCCTATTCCACAACATTCCCTGAGCCTTCGCTGGTGTGTTTTAAGTCCACTTTAGTGTTGAGCTCTCAGCAACTTCTGGATTGCTGCTTTGATACTTTTTGAGTGTCCTTAGTGTCTATCGCTATCACCCTGATGCAGGTTGTCAGGCTCGCTGTGGAAGCAGCACTCTTGCTTAAATTTCCAATTCCTCTGTGTTTTCATCTGGATCCTGACTGATGTGCAAGAGGTGTTTCATCTCATGATAGGGATTCAACTTTCTTTTCTTGTCATCTTGATAGATTTTGATTGTCCCTGCTTTTCACTGGGTTCTTATTTCACCCCTGGAGTTCTGGCATGGTTTCGAATCTGCCATCTTGATCCTTCACAAAAAAGCATCTCCATTTCAGTATCTTTAAAACATTATAATTTCTAATAAAATTAAATAATGTCAGTGACTATAACTTAACATTTTCTCACCCATTATTAAGCTGTTTATAATTCTCAATATTTCAAGACTGAATTAACATGAACTTCATGTTACTCCTTTTTGTATTAAGCAACTCAATATAGTTTACTTATGAAGGTAATTGAATAGTGGAGGATCCTGTGTTAAACATATTACCCAAGGGGAAAATGTCTAAACATTTTATCAGACTTATTTTTTGTTTGTTTTTATCTTTTGGGTTTTTTTTTTTTTGAAGTAGGGTCACACTGTAGGCCATGCTGACCTGGAAGTCACTCTGTAGTCTCAAGCTGGCCTCAAACTCACAGCAGTCATCCTACCTCTGCCTTTTAAGGGTTGGGATTAAAGTCGTGCATCACCATGTTCAGCCAGACTTATTTTAAATTAGAGAATGTATAAATTCTATCCAAATAGCCTAACTTACTTAATTTTTGGTTGCTCAGTGTTCCGTGGCTATAAGCTTAGGAAAGTGTTTATCCACTGCAACATAAGAACAGTTCTCTTTTACTGTCTAGTACATCCATGGATGTTTCATCTAATCTACATTTGAAATAGCCTACTGATTTCTAAAATTGGCACAAAAAAGAATCCTAGTATATGACCTCCAGCTACTAAATTTGACACTGACTTATGTAGATTCAAGTTGAAAGCCATTTTATACATCATTGATTACTTTAGCCTTTTAGGTTCATAAAATATGCATTTTAAAACTTGATTTTGCCTCAGTGTCTACTGACGTATCCCTTACTTGTAGTCCAATAGCTGAACTGAAGTTAATTGATTCAAGAGCTAGTCATGAAAATTTTTCCTATTGAAAAGTTATTGTCCAGGGAACAGAGGATGAAATTGATCATACATGGTGAACAGTCTATCATGAGTCACTACTTCATTAGTACAAAATCTAAGGTGTGGTCTAAGGGGCCCACCACACATTAAAGACACCACTATTACTCAAAAAATGTGAAGGTTTTAAGTCATCTCCTATAAGCTAGAGACAAAGCTGCACATTTCTCTGTGAAGGCAAAAGCACTTTTTTTTGTTTTGTTTTTCGAGGTAGGGTCTCACTCTAGTCCAGGCTGACCTGGAATTCGCTATGTAGTCTCAGGGTGGCCTTGAACTCAAGGTGATCCTCCTATCTCTGCCAAGTGCTGGGATTAAAGGCGTGCACCACCACGCCTGGCCAAAAGCACTTTTTGATGCTAGGGCTTAAGAGCAAATCCTCATAATGCTAAGCAGGTGTTCTGTAGCTAAGTGACACATTCCACAATCCCCAGAGTCTTTACTATGCTGTGGTTAAATACTTTGAAGAAAATGTGCAGCTTTAAATGCTCTCATATAAGACAGATAAAACAGTCAGTGATATAAAATTCCACTGTCAGAAACATGTAAAGAACAAAGGAAGTAGAAGAAAGGAAAGATAAAGTTATCAGACCACAGTTTCATCTTGGAAAAGATAAAATCAATAAACTCCAAAGTAGCTGATCTAGAAAGAATACAAGTTACCACAATTAGAAATGAAAGGCAGGTTATCCATTAAAATCATAATATCTTCATGCCAGTCAGCTCTGAACCTGGATAAGGACACATTTGGGGGGGGGGTGGAGAAAGTCTACCACAAAAACACATGAAATTAGAATTGTTATTAGCTGTAGATGTATAAAAGAAAAATTTTCCCACAAACACAATTGTAGAACCAGTTTGCTGGTGGGTGACTTTTACCAAATGTTTTGAAAAGACAAAGTAGCAATGTTTTGCAGTCGCATTATTGCTGGCAAAAAGAACCTGACCAAAAGCAGCTTGTGGAGGAAAGGGTTTATTTAGGTTTATAGACTCTGGGAGAAATCCCATGATGGCAAGAAAAATGATGGCATGAGCAGAGGCTGGATATCACCTCCTGATCAACATCAGGTGGACAACAGCAACAGTGTGCCAAACACTGAAAAGGGGAAGCTGGCTATGATACCCATAAGCCTGCCCCCAACAAGGTTCCAATTCCAAAATTGCCATCAGTTGAGGATCAAGCATTCAGAAAACATAAGTTTATGGGGGACACCTGAATCAAACCACCATACAATGTTAAAACACATTCTTTGAGAAAAGGAAGGAGTGCTTCCACTTTTCAGAGCAATTTAGATTCACAATTCTAAATAGATTCCTGTAACCCTCTAACCTACATAGCTCCTCCATTAGCAACATCTTCCAGCAGCATAGTCTCTGTTAGAACTGATGAATATCCAATTCCATAATTTACCTCAGGGTCATTGTTGTCTTTGGACACCATCTTTTTAAAGAGATCTAGCCAGTGACAACTAGTTTTTAAAATATGTATCAAATGCTCAATAGGTAGATTGTGTAGAGACATGCCTGATTCTATAAAGGGAAGGAAAGCATGACTCCTGCCCTAAGGAATTTATACTCTACATGTAAAACCATCTAAAACCTACATCTAAAACCATACATTCCACACTCCCTATAAATAAATTCCTACTTTTGAAATTTAGTTGAGTATATTGTGTTTTATACAGTGTTGGTGAGAATATAAAATAGTACTATTGTAGACCAAATGATTTTTAAGCCTTTTCATCATACATTATGAAAAGCTATTAATTTTGAAGTCAGATTTGTTTTTTTATTTTGTTTTGTTTTGTTTTGTTGGCGGGTGGGGTCCAAAGTAGGGTCTTCAGCCCAGGCTGGCCTGGAATTCAGTATGTAGTCTCAAGGTGGCCTTTAACTCACAGCGATCCTCCTACCTCAGCCTCACCAGTGCTGGGATTAAAGCAGTGTAACACCATGCCTGTCCTAGATTTGTTTCCTGTTAAGCAGTTTTTTAAATTTTATTTATTTGCAAGGAGAGAGAACAGGCATGCCAAGGCCTCTAGCCATTGCAAATGAACTCCAGGTGTATGCACCACTTTAAGAATCTGGCTTCATGTAGGTACTGGGGAATCAAACCCAGGTCATTAGGCTTTGCAGGCAAGTACATTAACCGCTGAGCCATCTCTCCAGCCCAACTGTTTGTTTGTTTGTTTGTTTGTTTGTTTGTTTGTTTGTTTAGAGACAGCATTTCCTTATGTATCAGGGTGACCTTGGCCTCTAGAGTGCTAGGATTACAGGTGTGCTACTGCACCCACCACCATCTAAACTGAATGGGCTGTTTTCTAAAGTACTTGCTGTGTTGTGAAGAGTGGCCCACACCAAACAACTGATGGGGTGCTAATACCTAGTAGAGCAGGCTTGTTGGGTTGAATAAATATTTGAGAGCTCTTATAGATACATGCAAGAAATTCAGATGGAATATAGAAGATTATCTGAGAAAGAGAGAGTGAGGACAGAGAAAAGGAACAACAAAAAACTTTTTGGGGGGTTGGACTCTGCAGTTGAGCAACAGGTCTCTTGGTGATTCATCAAGTCTCCTCAGGGCCTCATTTGAAACTCACAATGGGGCAGAGACAGTGACTTTGATGTCACAGGACTTGAGCAGTGGTCCTTGTCATATTAGCCTTTCTGACCTTGTATGGATTAATCTATATACTGCAAAGCAGTGATCTGTTGAAATGCTTACCCTATTTTTTACACAGTTTTTGTACAAGTTGAAGAGATAAAGTGCTTCACAAATCTTTGGAGCCTGAGGAGACGTTTACACTGTTCTTATTTACCCTGATAATAGAGTTAAGTTTAACTGCCTAAATACCATTCTTAGAATTCTAGAGCAGTGATTTCCAAAGGTGGTTTACTAGTGGATTGCATATGAGCTCAGAACTGACTAGAAAATGCAGGCTCTTTCTTTGGTTCTTACAAGCAAATATTTTTCTTTTCATTTTTACCTAATAACAAAGTGTTGTTCAATAACAGGCTATAAATTCATAATACATAGGAAAAGTGTTCTACCACAAAACTGGGATCCCTGGTAGAATTCATAAAATGGTTTTGAGAGCACGTGTATTAGTACATAGTATTATTTTGAATTATTTCTAATTTTTCAAGTGCTTTTCTCTGTGGTACAGGCTAGCCTCCAACTCACAATCCTCCAGACTTCCCCTCCCAAATAACAAATAATACTCTAGAATACAGGCAGGTACTACTGTGCCTCCTCTTTTTATTTTTCTTTAGAGACCAGTGGCCTTTAACTCCTGACCTTCCTGCCTCCACCTCCCAAGTGCTCCACATATGGCCTTACTATACCTGTCTTGTTCTCACTCTTTAATTATAAAATTTCTTGTTGTATTTCTTTATCACTACAATAATGGTCAGCCTTAGCTGGATAGTATATTTCATAGTTTTTTTTTAACTAAGTACTGATGTATAAACTCCTGAATTTGCTTTCACATCACCATTTAGTTGCTACCACTGAGTTCATACTCTTAATCCACTAAAATGTGGGAATCTATGTAATAAAGGACTCATAAACAGTGGACAAAGTTGTAAGAGCCATCATTCTGCATAGGTTGTAAGCAAATGCCTTTCACCGCTGAGCCATATCCCCAGCCCTGTCCATAGGTTGCAAAGCAGCATCAAGTGTAGCACTTGCTGTCAGAGGAACACTCTAGGTGACATAAAGCAATAAGAATGTAAATGCACCCATCAGTGTGGGTTGCATGACAACCCTTGTGAGCCCGTTCAGTCTAGCCGAAGAATAACTCGATCTTTTATTGGCTTTGCTTCTTCTTATGCAGACTCCTCAGACTCCTGCACAGTTGAGAGAAAAGCCCAAAGAATTAGCGTGACCTCCAAAGTACAGGCAGATGTCCATGAAACTCAGGCAGCAGCCACAGATGGTTTGTACTTGTCTCTCTAGAGTTTCTGTTAACTGCGCAATTATCATAACTAAAAACAGATATTTCTTTCCTGTTATTAAAAATGACAAGCCACAAAGCTGGGCAGAATGGCTCACACCTTTAATCCCAGCACTTGGGAGTCTGAGGTGGGTATCACTGTGAGTTCCAGCTCAGTCCATGCTAGAGTGAAACCCTGCCTCCAAAAAACTGCAAGCCATATATATAATTCTAAGTGTTCTAATACTTTAGAAGCACTAAAAAGTTTATGAATGATAAAATATTTGTATATACTGGATTAAATCCATTAAAATTAATTTTAGTATGAAAACAATAGTGATACTTTATATACTAATATTTCAAAATGTAAGTGGGGCAGAGCAAGATGGTGGACGAGTAGCAGCATCGCCAGGACTCTCTCCATATAGGTTTGATTTTCCAGCTGGTATCCAAACCCTGGACCCCAGCCGGACCTGAACCCAGGCCCTCCCACCCCCCAGCTTCTGTGCCAGCGCTACAGGGTTCCCCAGCGGCTCACTGCTCCGCATAGGAGAGGAGAGCTGACCCATCCCCCACCCAAAGCTCCCACCATTGTACCCTCCCGGCTGGTTCAAGAACCTGTGCCGCCAGCTGAGCACCTTTCCCTCAAGGCCCCCTCACTCCAGCGCTGTCCCTCCAGCGCACTTCTTTCCTGGAACCCCCAAATGCACAGGCAGATGTGATCCATGGGCAAACTGACCTAGCTTGGTTCCAGGGCCAGACCTGAGGCAGATACCTGGGAACCTCAGCAGAGACCGGTTCAGATGGGTACCTGTCAGGAAGGCACAAGCGGTCTCACCGAGTACTAGGGATCACACGCCTACCAACCGATTGCAGGCAGAAAGCTGAGATCCTGGCAAGAGATGAGCCACCACAGTCATATCGTGGAGGATCCATATGGAACCCTGCAGAGAATGACAGGATGAACAAGGGACCCATAGCCACAGCCATTCAATCAACACAGGATAAGCCAGTGAGACAGAAACCAATAATTCTAGGCACAAAAACCCCTAAGCTCACAACATTAAAGCATCCTTAAGACTCACCCACCATGATTCAGGGAACTGAGCAGAAGAGGGGGTGGAAAGATTG